>JABUQX010130324.1:0-18361 GCA_015478945.1 Trachelipus rathkii
TCGGTGTACTTCGTTCGGTTTCGTTTGGGTGTTTGGCGCCGTTCGCATTTATCATTGAAACGCTTTCGCGTTTTTCGTTCGCCGCTTCATATATATATATATATATATATATATATATATATATATATATATATATATATATATATATATATATATATATATATATATATATATATATATATATAAGATCACTTTTATCGTTATAAGTCCCGGTCTGTTTCAGATTATTATTATTATTATTATTATTATTATTATTATTATTATTATTATTATTATTATTATTATTATTATTATTATTATTATTATTATTATTATTATTATTATTATTGTTATTATTGTTTTTATTGGTCTGTCTGTCTGTGTGTGTGTGTGTGTGTGTGTGTGTTATTATTATTATTATTATTATTATTATTATTATTATTATTATTATTATTATTATTATTATTATTATTATTATTAAACATGTTTCAGCCCTCTGGAATAACTTATTTAAAGGTTAAAAGAGCTTTTCAGCTCTAGATTGTTGTCACAACTACAAATGATTGGCATTTGCTAGAGAAAGTTTTGGAATTATTGCAGCCCTTCTTTATGAAAAACCAGTTTTGTAGGTAGGTCTATATCACTGTTGTTTCCTGCAATAACTCATGTCAAAATACTACGTTGTCTAAATTCAGATTTTTTTATGAACAATGAAATTAGATCCCAAGCAATTCCTGACAAAATATTTTATGGAAAGCAGTAGTTTTAAAGATATATTTGATATTTTTAATGACGGAGTTCCTGTAGTTACTACAATTGTTGCTCAACGACATAAGGTGTATTTTTTTGAAACCATTAATGAAAATGCTTTGAAGTGGATTTGTAGATGAAATAAAAGATGCAATGAAGAGCAAATTTAAAGATACTGTTTTGAGAATGTGGATTAGGGCTCATCCTAGACCTCAAGAAATTCTTCTCCAAAAGGGAACTCTCAATACCATCAGCGTAGACACATTAACTGATGCTTTAAGATCTGCTATCGCTAAAATATTTATGTTATAACACTAAAGAGAGTAAAGAAAGTGAGATGAAACCAAGAAGATAAGAAGAGGAAAACAAATACCAAAACCAACAGAAGGAGATCTTTTTAATGAACTCGAAAATTTATCTACTCGAAAAATTAATGTCTTCAAATGCTGGAGAAGAGGAAATTTTGCAGTAGTGGAGTAGTAAAAAGAAAAGTTTCATATATCACATTTATAGCAAAAAGAGCGTTGGAAGTTCCTGCTTCTTCAGTATACTCAAAAAGACTCTTATCTTAAGCTGGCAATGTACTTGAAAAGATAACAAGCAGGTTTTCAGCATCATAATATTCAAGCATTCAAAAAAATTTACATCTGGAAATCAAGCAGTTTTGTAAATATAATGGAAAATTTGTTTCATCCGTTTTTATTTTACAGTGTTAAATAGTCAAATATTGAATAAATATATATTTAGGAAAAAATAAAGAGGAAAAAAAAAAGTCGGTTTTTTCGTATTTCTTTTATAATGTTAAATAATAAATATTGGATATATCTTTGACTGTGTTAGATTAATTCTTAAACCAACTCTCTATTTGAATCGTCAGTAGTTAAATAATATTCAGTATATAATAATATAATTGGGTGAAAAAACAAGCCCATTGCCAGGGATGAGATGTCTCACGAAAAATAAATGTTTTGAAAAAAAAAATTCCGGTACGATAATGCTGTAACCGAATCTATGAAAAAATGCTTGGATTTGGCCGGATCAGCAACTGAATCTTGGATTCGATCCATCTCTGTTT
This sequence comes from Trachelipus rathkii, assembly GCA_015478945.1. Classification (NCBI taxonomy): domain Eukaryota; kingdom Metazoa; phylum Arthropoda; class Malacostraca; order Isopoda; family Trachelipodidae; genus Trachelipus; species Trachelipus rathkii. The sequence continues at coordinate 1,805 of JABUQX010130324.1, forward strand.
GTTATTAAAATTTTGATATTCGAAAATTGCACTTTATTAATAGCTTAAAATACCTTACCCTTTTTATTTAATAAAGGACGCCAAAAAGCTTAAGATTATTCCTGCAAAAAGTTTATAAGTTTACTTGAAGATTTCATGTGAAATGTACTTTATATCTTAACACAGTCCTCTATATGAAAATTCGCTTCATTATCTCATCAAAGACCAAGTAATTATTTTGTCCACTCTGTTATAATAAATGCTTATTAGTTGGAATTTCTTCAACGATATTTCAATCGTGTAACAATATACTCAAAATAAAATTACAATACGCATTAGATTGCTATCATTCATTTTAAGAAGTATGAGATTAAGTTGGCTCATTTATGGTGATTTTGATGCAGTTAATAAAGTGTATATAAAAGGTAATTTCCAACATTTAACATTTACTTAGTTATATGTAATAGACAATTCCAAAATTTTCCCAATGAATCTTTAGTTTTCTTCGAAAACACAATCTGTTGCTAAGATAAATAAGTTTTATATGATTTTTTTAACTTTACCAATTAGTCTAAGGGATTTTCAAATAAAAGGATTGCAATTATAGAACAAAATAAACTTTCTGCCTTTCCATTTTCTTAATATTTAATTCTTTCTGAAAAACGACATTATACTCATTATTATTATTATAAATCCGATATATAATTTTTTATGTTTAATATTTTAAAATTACTTAGAATTCAAAAGCTTTTGAATTATTAGGAATCCTAAAATATTAATAAATTGTCGATTATAAATTGAAAATGCACTTCTTATTAAATTCTAAAATAACTTGAGATTATTCATATTTAAGCTGCTTTTTTAAGCATACTGAATATTTTTATAAAGTAAAGGCCTTCAGTTATTTATATTCTTTATAACGTATTAATAAATGCATAAAAAATTATAAAACATCTTGTTATTTAATTTTTAATGAAAAAAGACGCAAGCAGTTATAAGCGTTGAAATTTTTGAAAATTTTCATAATTTTAATTTTAATATATATATACTGTATATCAAACAATTAAATTTTTATCAATCGATTGTAGTACATAATCGACATTTGTAGAATTTGAAATTAATTCACTAATAATTTACACAATCCTTCTCTACTAAAATATATGCAGAAATATAAATTATTTCTTTAATGTTCATTCCATCTTATATATTTGACATATTTACATTTTACATCAGAAATTCAATTATTATTTATTTATGCTATGCAATCATGCTATCATGCTTGAAGTAATCTTCAAATCGGGATTCATGTATTTTAAAATCTTTCTTTCTAAAGCAAAAAATACAAAAGAAAAAAAAATGGCGTTTGGGAGCGTGCATTATTGTATCAAGCAAAGAATGGGAGAAACCTATTTATTGCATTAGAGACCTGTGATGACGGTATATCATAGTGAAATTTTTAAGATAGTGGGATACATTTAATAATATTAAAGTTAAACATGAATCAACTATAGAAAATGTTGAAAAAAATAGTTAAATGAAAATGTTTTTATGAAAGGAAGAACTTCATATATTTAAGTAAATGTTCTATATTATACTAGTTTGTCTCGTGATAATCATAACTTTTTATTAGCCTTATTACTTTTTATTTGATCGCTTTTTAGTACCTATTATATCATTATTTTATTTTTTATTGCCCATTAGATTATGATATTATATATTTATTATATTTATTTTACTATTGTTATTTATATATTTATAATGACCTCCTTACTTTCCTTATCTCAGATGGCTGTTATTTTATTATCCGCATATTATATCATTATGAGATGAGACAGTAGAGAGGAGTCAATGAAAATCGTAAGTGCACTAGTAGTACGTAATGTGTTAGTTACTAAAACTAAACATAAGTTAATTACTCTATGTCGTCTGGTGTAGCTAGTTTTTATCGATGATACACTTATACACCTTTCCCTTTTTATTTCAATATATACTACCATTCGATAATATATCACTCAAAATTAATTATATATATATTTATTATAACCCTATGTTCTATTGATATTTTTTATATCCATATGCTTATATCTTTATTTATACTGCGTTTAATATATATTTTCATATATTAGTCCATTTTATAATACTTTTTATATTTATTATATTATATATATATATAATATATATATTTTATATTATCTTATATTTTTCTATATATTTGTATACTTATAACTTATATTATATTACTTATTTATATCTATATCTAAATTTTAATATTTATTTTTTCACTGACTTATACTATATTATAGTACTATATATATATTTTATTGATCATGACTATATTTAATAATATAAACTAGTATAATAATTAGTTATCAACTATATTATTATTTAACTAATGTATTTCTTATAAATTTATTTTATTCAGTATTTATATATGTTTTATCATATATAATAATATTAGTAAAGTTTATATACTTTTTATTTCATTTTTCTTATATATATACTATAATTTAGTTATATTGATTTATTTGTAGCCAATACACCTACTGATTGTATATATATATTTTCTTCTAATTATATATATATAAGTATCCTTTCTATTTATTATTTATCACTATTCTTCATTTTATAATATTTATTTCCTTGACTTCTACATTTCTATCATTATCATATAGTAATCTATAGCATACCTATGATTGCAAACGATTTTTAATTATTTATTATAACTTTATTATACTATATTATTATATTATATTATAGGTCTTTTATAATATATATTATAATACTTATATCATGTAATACTATTACCATTTATTATTATATTTTATATAGCTTTATTTTTTAATATTATATATATAGTATTTATAACTAATATATATTTTTTACATATAATACATTTTATTATTATTTTTATACCATAATATATAGCCTATCCCTTATTTTCCTACCTGTAATCTCTAATTTTTATTATATCCTATATTATCTTTTTACCATTTTCATTTAGTTTCTAATCACGTACATTATAACTCCTATTCATTCTTTATTTATATAATGTAATTCTATTTTTCCCGTTATTACTAACTATAACCATGTTCTTTTGACCTTATATAATTTTTCTTATACGCCTTTTTTGTATATTATTTTATTCCTTGTAGCATATATATTTTCCTGATCCTTTCCTCCCGTCTAGATGGTCAATTGTTTTATATTTGACATATTTTACCTTCTATAATAATAAGGCATCTTCTCACTACGTTTAGTTACATCTTTTATGATTCCACTTCTTCCTTCTTCTCTCCCTCCTCCCTTTATTAGAAATTCTCATTAAATAAATAAATCATAGTAATATGACTACCTTTGTGGTAATAATTTATCTATATGACACCTTCGGGTCTTAGCATCTATTCTCTATACTTAAATTTGGCATATCTGCAAGTCTTAATTAATATACGTTTTGTATATTATAATTATTTTATTTATAATATATGAACTACTATTTTTATATTATATATTATTGATTATTAATATATTATTATTATATATATATATAATATTATGTATATTATTATTTATTTTCCTTCGTTATTTATATCTCTTAATATATATATGTCTTCTTTTATTTTTTTCACCGTCAGCTAGATAGTCCAACTGCCATTTCTTATGTTTTTGTGGGAGTAAAATATTTTTTGTTAGGTTTTAATGCTTATGTAAAGAAAATATTACATGAACCATTTATGATTTTTTTCTTTTTCTTGATTTAGTTTCTTTTGTTTGATTCTATTATATGCAGGATTATATTTCATTTTTTTCTCCATTATATAGCGAATTAAATATTTTTTAGTTATCATGTATTCCTCGAACTATGTTTATTCTTAATTGACATATATATTCGTGCACATTGAAATCTTTGAGTAAAATCTTGCGTATTTGTTTTAGGTTTTATGCTTATGTAAAGATAAATATACATACCATTTATTGATTTTTCTCTGCATTATTTTAAATTTTTTTTTTTTAGATTTTGTTTTTTTCTCTTTTTCAAATATATTATATTTGTTATTTTATCTCCTTTTTTTTTAATTTATTTTTGGTATTGTTTTCATATTTTTTTTTTGTTTTTTTTCCTTTATTTTTGCTTTTTTATCTGTGCTGTTTTAACATGTATTCTTAAAGATTTTAATGATTTCTTTTTCTGTTTTTTTTATTGTATTTTCATTGTTTTTTTTTTGTATTTTTTTACTCCTGCGAAAAGACTTTTGACCATCTGATTTTTTTTCTCCAATTTCCCTTTTTCTCGATATTTTTTTTTCTCATTCTTTTCATTTGTTTTTTATCTCTCGTTTTAATTGTAACTTATTATTTTGATATTAATCATATGCCTGCCTTGCTTATTTTAACATTTTATTTTTTATACTCAGTATTATTTTTTGATGTCTTTTTTGTTTTTTTTCATGGTTCCTTTTAATGCTTTTCTTTAACCCCTGCACTTCCCTTTGTGCTACATTCCCCTTCCTTTTTTTGCCTTATTTCTTTCTACTTATTTTTCTCTCTGCTTTTTTTTGTTCTTTTTTTAGGTTCAATTTCAATATGTCTAATTCTGTTTTTTTATATTTTTTTTCTTTCTTTTACACTATGTTTTTTTGATCTTTTTAATCGGGATTTTTCTTTTCTTATGTTTTTTTTTACATTGCATTTTTTTATAATGTTTTTTTATTATTCATATTTTACACACTGTTTTTTATATGTTATTTTCTTATTTTTTATATAAGATATTTTTTTTATAACGGCCATCTTTAGTAAACACAACTTGTCCTATATCAATGATATATTTTATTAATATATTATTTTATATATATATTTTATATATGACTTATTGTTGCTCATAAAACGAATTTTCAATTGAGAAGAGATACTCTCAGTGTTCGTATTTCGTTAATTACATTTTATAAAATGGTTAATGATTCCGTCCCTTTACAATAATTTATGAAATGAAAGTTTCATGGTAATGAAATTTGGAATATTCTTTTATTAAAATGATAATACATGGCTCAAAATGACAAGTAATTTTAATAAAATGATTAATATTTTAACCCAAAAATGATACAATAATTTTCATAAAAATAATAAATCATTTTATCATAAATGAAAAAACCATTTCTATAAAAAATGCAGCTAGGACATTTTGGTGATAGATTCACATTTTATTTTATTACAAAAAGATAATCTATTTTATTAAAAAAAATAATTATCATTTTAATAAAAAATGATAATCATTTTATAAAATGATTTGATAATCATTTTTTTAAAATGCTATTCATTTTATTTAACACAATGATATTCTGCAATGCGCAAAAATGCAGCAATGATTTTATAAAATGATACTCATTTTAATAAAAAAAGATCAGTTAATTTTTTTTGTCATCCCAAAATCATTTTATTAAAATGGATAATCATTTTATAAAAATGGTATAAATTTATCTTTTAAAAATAATTAACATTAAATAAAAAATGATTAATATTTATTAAAAATGATATATTTCTTAAAAGATGATAAATATTTCTTTTAAAATTTGGGATAATCATTTTATTATAAAAATGATAATAATTTTATAAAAATGAAATAATTTTATAAAATACTTAAAGCATTACGAAAATAAACAATCTTTTTTTAAAAAAAGATAATTCATTTTGAATAAAATGATTAATATGTTATGAATATAAATAAAATATTTTTAAAGTGCTTTCTTTCCTAGTTAAATTTCAATCATTTTTCGAATGAAATAATCCATTTTATAAATGCAATTAATATATTTTAATCAATGATATTCTATATTATAAAAAATGAAATAAATTCATTTAAATAGGGCTATTCGTTCAGAAAAAAAATAATTTTTAATAATTTTTATTAAAAATAAAAAATCCATTCTTATAAAAGAAAATCATTATTATTAAAGTGATCCTCAGGTGGTAGTTTATAAAACGATAATCTTTTTCATAAACCAAGCTAATTATTTTATTATTAATAATTATCAAAATTTTATAAAAAATGAATAAATTAATTTTATAAAAATGTAATATTTTATAAAATGATAATATTTATATAATTTCTAGTGCATCATTATTTTATAAAAATGATATCATTTATAAAAATGTATAATCAATTTTATAAAATGATGGACTTAGTTTATAAAATGATAATTGGGAGCTAAAAAATGACGAATAAATTTTATGAAAAATTAGTAAATTTTAATTGGTTATAATAAATAATATCATTTTATTTTTACAATGATATCATGCAATAAACTGTTAATCCTTTAAATTTCATTGAATTCAACATTTTTTAAATTTTATTATTTTTATAAAAAATAATTATCATTTATTATAAAAAAACAAAACATTTTTTTTATTGATAATTCATTTAATAATAAAAAATGATAATCGATTATATAATATTCTTATCATAATCAAAACCTTTAATGGAAAATTGATAAATCATTTTATTAAAAAATGATTACATCTTTATAAAGAAATGAAAATGCGTTTTTTTTTTTTTTTTTTTTTTTTTTTTTTTTTTTTTCTTATAAAAATGGATAACTAAAAAAAAAAAAATATTAATCTTTTATTAAAAAATTAAGTCATTTTATAAAATAATATAATCATTTTATAAAAATGAATAATATTTTAAATGAAAAAATGATTAATCCATTTTATTAAAATTATATTTTTATAAAAGATATACAATTTTATAAAACACACTAACCATTGATAACCACGACTACCCATTGGACAAAACTGAAATAATAATTTTAATAAAAATGATAATCATTTTTATAAAAATGATAATTAAATTTATAAAAATGAAAAACATTTTTTATAAAAATGATAATAATTTTTATAAAAATGATAATATATTTTTTATAAAAATGATATAATTTTATACAAATGAATAATCAATTTTTAAAAATGAAATCATTTTTTAAAAATGATAATATTTTTATTAAAAAAAAGATAATCATTTTCTTAAATGATTATTAATTTTATATAAAAATGATAAATCATTTTATAAAATGATAAATTAATTTTATAAATTGATAATTATTTTGTTAAAAATGATTATCACAGACCAGAAAACAGAACACCCGCTTTATAAAAAGATTACCGTTTTAAAAAGATTGAATCATTTATAAAAATAATTATTAATTTTAATAATGATATTCTCTTTTATAAAAAATATATTATCTTTTAATAAAAATGATAAACCATTATATAAACTTAAAGTTGCTATTCCTTTAATGAAAATGAAAATTCATATAATAAAAGGAATTAACTCCTTTTATTTAAGGTTTTTTAACTTTCTTGATGTCTTTTTTTCGCTTTTAATCTCATGACAACCTTTTTTATAAAAAATGATACTATTTTAAAAAAATTAGCTATACATTTCATTGTTTTTTAAAAAAAAAAATAATAATATTTTTTTTTTTTTTTTAATAATTTTTAATTAAAAATGATATCATTCTTATAAGAAAAATGGTTTATCATATTTAATAAAAATGATAATCATTTTCATAAAATGATTAATTATTTATAAAAATGATGTTAATCTTTTATAAAAATGATCTTTTTTTGCCAAAGAAAAAATGACAATCTTTTTTCATAAAAATGAAAATCTCTATTAATTGATAACAATTTTTATTTATGGAATAATAGATTTTTTAAAAATATTATATTTTATAAAAATACAAACTCGTTTAAAAAAAAAAAAATTATTTTTAAAAAATTCTGACTTCATTTTATAAAAATACATATTCATTTATAAAAAATGATAATCATTTTCAAAAAATGATAATCAATTTTTATTCTAAATGATAACATTTTATAAAAATCGATATCATTTTAATTTAAATGGTATAAAATACATTTTTATAAAATTATGCTTATTTAATTAAATTAAAATTTTATTATAAATATAACAGTTAATCACAAAATGAAAAGAATAACCATTTAGTATAAAAATATAAACATTTTGTAATAAAAATAATCATTCTATAATAAAATGAGATAATTAATTTACAAAATTATATAAATATTTATTTTTACAATTTGATAAACATGTTAAATCAAAAATGATTATCATTTTATTAAAAAATGATAATGGTTCTATAAAAAAGATTCTTTTTAAAGGATTGAAAATCATTTTATAAAAATATAATCATTTTAAAAATAAGATGGGAATACCAATTAACCCCAATAAAATTCTTCGAAAGAAATATTATCCATCTTTTTATTTAAAAATATTATCATCTTTTATAAAAATCATAATCATATAATAAAATTAATCTTTTATAAAACATGATATTTTTTTATAAAAAAGATAAATTCATTTCTAATAAAAATGATAAATCATTTAAAAAAAATCTTTATATTTTTGAAAATCAAATCATTTTAATATAAAATCCAAAATGTTTTGTTATGGTCATATCTTTAAAAATGATAATGCATTTTATAAAAATGATTTTTCGTTTTTTAATAAAAAAGAGAATTTTTTATTAATTTTAAAATCATGTTATCAAATCTATAAATCTGTTTTCAAAATTTAAAAATATGTTCATTTATATAAAATGATAAATCATTTTAAAAAAAAAATTTAATATTTTTGACTAGAATTATTATAATTTCAATCAAAATGATCTTACATTTATTATAAAAATTAAAAAAGAATTCTACAAAAAAATGGATTTCGTTATAAATGGGATAATAATTTTATTTTAAAATGATAATAATTTTTATAAAAATGAATAATCATTTCTAAATAAAAATGAAATATTTTTTAGCAATAATGAAAATCATAAAAAATTAATTTAATCTTTTTTGAAAAGGTATAATCTATTTTATAAGAATGAACATATATATTATTATTAAAAATTGATAATCACTTTTTCTAAAAATGAAAGAAATAATCATTTTTCTTTCACAAAGACAAAAACTTTACTAAACAATAAAAAATACATATACTACAGATCACATCCCATTTAATAAATATGATAATCAATTTTTATAAAATGATAACCATTATTTTACTTAAATTGTGAAAATCAATTTTATAAAAATTATAAATCTTTTATAAAAAACAAAAAAATGAATAATCATTTTTTAAAATAAAAAAATATTTAACTCATTAATTTTATAATAAATTAATAATCAATTATTTTAACAAAAAAAGTATGCGAATATATCCCAATTTTTATCTAAATATTATATTTATTTTTTTATAAAAATGTGAAATTTGAAAATGGTATAGTCTTTTTACGAAAAAAAATGATTTTCATATTTTAATAATATGATACTTCTTTTTTGTAAAAATTAAAGATTAATTTTTTACTAAGTAAGATGATTACTTAATTTGCTAAAGAATATTTTTTACTTATACGATGCTCATTCATTTTATAAAAAAAATGATAAACGATTGCCTAAAAATGATTATATCTTTATTAAAATTAAAAATTAACAATATTTTATTAAAATGATAATGCATTTTAAAAAATGTAAATTCCATTTGTATATATAAAATTTATATCATTTTATATAAATTTTTGAAAATATTTTTTAAATTTATAAAATGATAATCATTTTAATAAAAAAATGTATCCAATTTTTATTTAAGAATGTTTATATTTTATTAAAATGATAATTCATTTAATAAAAAAAATGATTAAAATGATTTTTAATAAAAATTTATGTTAAGGTAAAATGATGTTAATTATTTTAAGAAACTGTTAATAACTTAACAAAAAAAATGATAATATTTTTTTTCATTCAATCATAATTCAGTAAAAAGGATTTCCTTTTTTTTATAAAAATATTAACGCATTTTCAAAAAAATTGAGACCATTTTATAAAACTGTTAGTGTAATGTTTATAAAAAATAATATTCATTTTATGAAATGATATAGTTTAATAATAATGGTGTTTCATTTTATAAAAGCAATAATTAATATTTTATAAAAGGAATATGATAATCAATTTATATATAAATAATAAATCATTTAATAAAAATGATAATCATTTTTATATAAAAAATGATGATCATGTGTTAAAAATGAATAATCATTTTTTAAAAATGGTGCATATTCATTTTATTATTTGAAAAAAAACGAAATTTTTATAAAAATATAAAAAATATTTTATTAAAAAGATAAATAATTTTCATGAAGAAAAGTAATAATAATTTTATAAAATATACTTTATAAAATGTACTTTGACGTCATAAGTTTAATATCATTTATTTAAAAAAATGAATAATATATAAAAAGGAACAATAATTTTTTATTAATGTTAAGCCTTTTATAAAAATTATTATCGTTTTTAAGAAAAAAATGAAAAAACCTTTTTTATAAAAAAATGATAATCATTTTAATTAAAATATACTCATTTTTTTTTTAAAATATAATCATTTTATAAAAAAATGATAATAATTTTATAAAAATGAATAATCATTTTAATGGACCCAGTTATATTTATAAAAATGCATTTGTTGTTTTATAAACAAATTGATTAATTTTTAATAAAACGATCAGAATTTTTATAAAACAATTGATTTCTTTTTTTAAAAAATGACAATCTTTTTATAAATGATAATCGTTTTTATAAAAATGATAATAATGTTTTATTAAAAGATATAATTTTTTTAAGATAATAATATTTATATCATATGAATAATAATTTAATAAATAACAATTATTTTATAAATATTGAATATTATTTTTTTATTAAAATAATAAATCATTTTATAAAATGATAATTCATTTTATAAAAATGATAATCAGTTTATAAAAATGATAATCATTTTAATAAATCAGAAGAGGCTAATTGTTTTAGATTTAGTTCTATACATTTTAAATAAACAATTTAGCTCATTTATAAAAAATGATAAAGTCATTTTACTAAAAAAAATATCAAATTTTTATAAAAAATGATATCATTATATAGAAACTGCTAAAAATCTTTCAGTATGAATAAATATGTTTATAAATGATGTAATTTTAACAAAAATGATAATCATTTTACAAAAATGATAATCATTTTATAAAAGTGATAGTCATTTTATAAAAATTATAATCATTTTATAAAAATAATAATCTTTTATGAAAATGATAATAATTTTATAAAAATAATAATCATTTTATAAAAATGTAGTTTTTAAAATAAAAATTATAATCATTTTTAAAATGATATCATTTATAAAAATGAATTCTATCATTTTTTAATCTAAAATGATAATGCATTTTTAAAATATAAATCATGTTTTATAAACATTAATTAATCAATTTTATAAAAATGATAATAATTTTTTATAATGATTATATTTGATGATAAAATGATAAACATTTTATAAAAATTATAATCTTTTTATAAAAATAATAATCATTTTATAAAAATGATAATCATATTATAAAAATGATAATCATTTTATAAAAATGATATCTTTTTATAAAAATGATAATCATTTTATAAAAATGATAATCATTTTATAAAAATGATAAACATTTTTTAAAAATGAAAATCCATTTTTTATAAAAATGATAAATAATTACTTCATTATTTATTATAATTCATTTTAATAAAAACATTGATAATTAGAAAGTCTGAATTTAAAAAAATTATAAAAGAATATTTAAAACACCACAAAATGATAATATTTTTTTATATAAAATGAATCAAAATTTTATCATAAAATTGTTGATATTCTATAAAATGCATTAATAATTTAAATAATGCAGGTGTAATAATTTGCGTATAAAAATGATAATCATTTTATAAAAATGATAAATCATTTTATAAAAATGAAAATCATTTTATAAAAATGATAATCATTTTATAAAAATGATAATCATTTTACAAAAATAATAATCATTTTATAAGAATGATAATCATTCTATAAAAATGATAATCATTTTATAAAAATGATAATCATTTTATTAAAATGATAAACATTTTATAAAAATGAAAATCATTTTATAAAAATGATAATCATTTTATAAAAATGATAATCATTTTATAAAAATGATAACCATTTTATACAAATGATAAAATCATATTTATATGAAATGATAATCATTTTATAAAATGATAATCATTTTTATAGCAAATCTTAATTCATTTTCTAAACACCCTATCTTTTTATAAAAAATGATAATGAAATTTTATAAAATGATAATCTTTTATAAAAATGATAATCATTTTATAAAAATGATATCATTTTATAAAAATGATAATCATTTTATAAAAATGATAATCATTTTATAAAAATAAAGATTATTTTTTAAAAATGATATTCATTTTCTAAAAATATTTTTCATTTTATAAAAATGATAATCATTTTATAAAAATGATAAACATTTTTATAAAAATGATAATCATTTATAAAAATGATAATCATTTTATAAAAATGATAATCATTTTATAAAAATGATAATCATTTTATAAAAATGATAATCATTTTATATAAATGATAATAATTTTATAAAAATGATAATCATTTTATAAAAATGATAATAATTTTATATAAATGATAATCATTTTATAAAAATGATAATCATTTTATAAAAATGATAATCATTTTATAAAAATGATATTTTAAAAAAATGATAATCATTTTATAAAAATGATAATCATTTTATAAAAATGATAATCATTTTATAAAAATAAAAATTATTTTATAAAAGGAAAGTATTGTTATAATAACATTTATCATTTTATAAAATGACTAATGTTTTTGTAAAAATGATATTTCTTTTTCAATAAAGAAATGGTCAGTCACAGAGAATATATATTTTATTATAAAATTGTATATCATTTTGTGAAATATATTAATCATTTTATTAAAAATGATAATCATTTTATATAAATAATAATCATTTATAAAAATGATAATAATTGTAATAAAAATCGATATAATTTAGTCAATATGAAAATGATAATTCATTTTATTTAAATGTAATAATCATTTTAATAAATAAAAGGATAAATTTTATCAAAATGTAAGGGAAAGGGGAAAAGAAATAATAAAAATTTTTCGTTTGTAAGTCCTGATTTTCCTATTAAAAAATAATAATCATTTTATAAAAAATTTATGATAATCATTTTGAGAAATAAATTTAAATATTAAATAAACATGAAAATTCATTTGATAAAAATTTAATTATCTACATTTTATAAAAATGATAACCTTTATAAAAAATGAAAAATCATTTTTTAAAAAATGATAATCTTTTTTCATAAAAACGATAATCATTTTATAAAAATGAAAATAATTTTAAAAAACATTATATAATTTTAAAAAAATGATAATAATTTTATACAAATCATCAATTACATTTTTATAAATAATGATAATCATTCTATAAAAATGAATAATAATTTTATTAAAAATGATAATAATTTTATAAAATGATTACTAATTTGTAATAAAATGATAATCATTTTTATAAAAATGAAAATCATTTTTATAAAATGATAATCATTTTTAAAAAAAAAAATGATTATCATTTTACAAAAAATAATAATCATTTATTTCTGAAGAATGGATAATCCTTCTATGCTTTGATAATCCTTCTTTAATAAAATGATAACTTATTTTATTAATCAAAATAAACTTCTAATAAAGTTACAAGCATACATATTCTTATTTACTGTAACAATATAGACTCGTAAATGCAATCATTTTTATAAAAATGATAAACCTTTATAGCGAATGGATTACATCATTTTATAAAAATGGATAATCATTTAAATAAAAATGATAATCATTTATAAAAATTAAATAAACGTTTCCTCTCAAATTGATCATAACTTTTTATTGAATGATAAATTCTTTTTAAAATATAATTATTTTATAAATAAAGATAATCATTTTATAAAATGATAATCACAAATGTGTAAACTTTATGAATATTTTTATATAAAAATTTTATCAATTTTAAAAATGATATAATTTTATAAAAAAATGATAAATGCAATCAATTCAAAATTAAGATTTTTTTTAATTTTTAAAAAATGGTTATTCAGTTTTCCATAAAAATTTTTTTTTATTTTTCATTTTAATATAAAATTATTTTTTTTTTAAAATGAATAAACATTTTTTAATAAAAATGAGTAATCATTTTTATAAAAAAATGATAATCATTTTATTAAAATGAATAATCCTATTTATAGCATGATAATCATTATTTATAAGTTGATAATGATTTTATATAAATGATAATAATTTTTAATTAAAAAATTGATAATCATTTTATAAAAATGATAAATAATAATATTATTATAAATTTAAATTATTTTATTAAAACTGATAATATTTTATAAATGAAAGTTAATTTGGAAAAAAGTTATGTTGATATAAAAAATGATAAATCTACCTTTAAAAAAATGCTTAGCAATACTATAAGAGGATACTCCTTTTATACAATAAAAAAAATTATTTTATAAAAAGTATATTGTTTTATAAAAATTTTCTATTTCATTAAAGGAATATACCGTTTTTATAAAATGATAATCATTTTATAAAAATAATATTACATTTTTATACAAATAATATCATTTTATATAATGATATTCATTATAATCAAGGTATTCAGTTTTCTAAAAATGATATAATCATTTTTTTATAAATAAATAAATCATTATAAAATGATATTCATTTTTATAAAATGATTGATCAATTTTAGTAAAAAAATGATAATCATTTTATAAAGTGATAATTTATTTTATAAAGGATGATAATTTAATTAAAAATGAAAATTAATTTTTCTTTAAAAATGGAAATAATACATTTTTACAGAAAAATGATAAAATTTTATAAAATAATAATCAATTTTATAAAATGATAACATTTCTATTAATTATCAACATTTTTAAAAAAAAAGATAATAATTTTATAAAATGATTATATTTATAAAATGATATTGTTTTAGTAAAATCAACTTCATTTTATTAAAATGATAAATCAATTTTATAAAAATGATAATACATTTTATAAAAAATGAATAACCATTTTTATAAAATGATATAATTTTATTAAAAAATGATATATTATTGTTAATAAATTGATAAAATCATTTTTTAAAAAGTGTTATCAATTTTATAAAATGATAATCATTTTAAAAATGTTAATCAATTTTAAATAAAACATGATAATCATTTTATAAGAATGATATCTTTATATAAAAATGATAATCATTTATTATATGGTATTAATATTTTTTTAAAAAATGATAAAATATTTCATAAAAATAATTAGATTTTTATAAAATGATATCATTTTTATAAAAATGAATCATTTTTATAAAAAATTGAATATTTTTTCATTAATGATAATCCATTTTATAAAAAACTGATAAATGTTTTTAGTAAAAAATGAACATTTTTTATAAAAATGACAATTATATTCAATGAAATTTAAATATATTAAAATAAAAATAATAAATGATTGTTTATAAAAATGATAAATTATCTTTATATAAAAAATGATAAATCAATTTATAAAAATGGTTTATCATTTTTAAAAGTACATTCAAATCATTATCAATAAAAAATACTTATTAATTTATTTCAAAATGAAATATATTATCTTTTAACATACATAATAATCTATTTTTTAAAAAATGACAATCTTTTTATAAAAATGATAAAAAATCATTTTATAAAAATGTATCCATTTATATTCCATCCAACATGATCAACTCGTTTTATCAATCAATATAACCATTTTATATAAAACTGAATATCATTTTAATAAAAGATGATTCTATCTATCCATTTTATAAAAATGACATCAATATATTAAAATCGATAATAATTTTTTATAATTAACTATCATAATATTTACCTAAGATGTAACATATTTTATAAGATGAATAAGCATTTTAATAAAAATCCGATAATACATTTTAAAAAACGATAATCATTTTTGTAAAATAGATATTAATTTATAAAATGATAAATTACTTTTATAAAAATGAATACATTTTTTTTTAAAAATCGACATCTTAGTCGGATTGGGGTAAATCATCTTTATTAACATAAGGATCAATCATTTTATAAAAATGATTATCGTTATAAAAGTGATAAACATTTTATAAAAACTGCCAGTCAATAATAAACAGAATTAAAAATCATTCTTTATAAAAAAAATCATTTTCATTGAGGCAATAAATAATCTATTTTTAAATAAAAAAAATGCATAATATTTATTATAAATGATATCATTTATATAAATGATAATCTTTAAATAAATGATAATCATGTTAATAAAAATAATAATCGTTTAATAATGATAAACATGAAAATCATTTCATAAAATGATTTTAATTTATAAAAATGGATAATCATAAGACACAACAACCAAATTCATAAAAATGATTATCTATATATATATTAAATGATAAATAATTTTATAAAAATGATTACTTTTATAAAATGATTAAAAGTCATTTTATACAAAATAAAATCATTTTTAATATAAAAATGATAATCATTTTATATAAAAAGATAAATATCTGGTATCAAAAATAATGATTATTACAAATA
>JABUQX010130325.1:0-25428 GCA_015478945.1 Trachelipus rathkii
AGGGATTATGAAGTTGGAAGCAGACTGATAAAGGCAGTAAGAAATACATACGTGAATAGCATAGGTAAGGTAAGAACAGGATATTAAAAACGAGGAATGGTTTGATGTAAAAAACTGGAGTAAGGCAAGGTAGTGTGCTGTCGCCGATACTGTTTTTAGCGCGTATTTTGACACAGTCATATGAGGTGTAAAAGAGGTTTAGAGGATGTGACGGAGACATCATGGTATATGCAGAGATTTGGCGTGTTGGAGTGGAGATGGTTAGAGGTTGAAGCAAATGGCCCTGTGTTTCGCAGAAAAGTTGGGAGAAACAGGGATTGAATATGAATGTGGAAAAAAACAGAAATAATGGTAGTAAGCAGGAAGAGAGGAGGAGGAGTTGATAGTGGAGGTATAAGACGGTAGAGAGTTTAAAAATGAGGATAGATATAAATATCTAGAAGCACTTGGAAGAGAAGGGGGGTGTGTGCAAAGAAATTACGAGTAGGATTGAGCAGTATGGCAGGACTGTCAAGAGCAGTATACCCCATCTTGGAAGATAAATATATGAACAAAGAGGTGAAAGAGCAATATTACGAGGAGTGTGACGCCGGATACTGTTGTATGGCGGTAAATGACGATGCATGACCCGCATGTACACATACATCCGACTACGAGAGATGAGAGAGCACGTCAGAGCGAGAGTGCACCGGAGCGATGATCTTTATATACGCGCCCGACGGATGAGTGTATCTAACCTAGCGCATAGCTCTCGATGAAGCGATGAGCTCCACGACTTAGAGCAATTGATGAATACAAAGTGGGACACAGCCATGACTGAGAGTTGTGGACACCTGGAGAGGATGCAGGGAGAGAGAGTTGCAGCAGGAGGTGGAGGGGAGCACCTGGAGGGGTGATGACGAAGGGAAGACGCGGAAGAGTGGAGACACAGAGAGGGATTCATTGAGAGACACAGATGCCTGCAATGGAGTGAGCCGATGGTGGATGGGATCGTGATGGATAGAACAGATGGAAGCGGAGGTTGGCCCACTGACAGGACTCGTAAGCCTGACTGGGAGCAGGTACCAAGATGTAAGATAAATGATATATATACCTTATATAGACTATATACTATATTATAAGTATATAGTATATATATATAATATATATATATATATAATACATAGTATATATATATGTAATATTTATTTATTATATCATATTATATAATATAACTATATATATATATATATATATATATATATATATATATATATAATCATGCATGTCATGTCCATCACTAGATATATCATATATTAACCGTTATACGAGTAAGTTCATCATTAATACTCTGACCTGGTACACTACTGACTTTGTCATCGCCATGCAAGTGCTACTACTTATATATATATATATATTATATAACATATGCAGTGAGCCACATGTATATCAACTACCGCTCATCCTCGAGATCTCCTGGCATACTATATGTGCCCATAGATCACAAATCAAGAGTAAACATCCGCATCCGCATCTCATCTACTTAAAGACCGCATCCGCATCCCATCATCTTTTAAGATCCGCATCCCGCAAACATGTCAAATTTGACGATCGTCCATCACTTAATATATATATAATATATAAGTATATAATATATATATATCTATATTATATATATATATAAATATATATAATTAATATATATATATAATATATATATATATATATATTATATATCAAAAGAAGAAGTATCGCTCCTGAAGCGATGAGATTACGCACAATTGGTCATATGGAGTCTTAGAGTACATCCCATGGAACTCCAGTGCCCAATGGTTCTTTCCTTTTGTGCTCATATCCACTTTTCTTACATTGGAGTAAGCTCTTCTTTATCACACACCATAAAATGCAATTACAGACAAAACTTACCTTTTAAAAAGAAAATAAAAATGGTATAAAATGCAACCAACGCGATTAGTCTCGAGAAGCTTGCAGAAAGATTAACCCTTATCCACCCCTACTCATCACAATTTAAGGCCCATGACGGGCCTCGGCAATGGAGTTGGTGCCGGTCACGGGAATTGCCGGCCGTATTTTGATGTACGGCCTCATTTTTTCATAAATTTTCTGCAATCTTCTCGGTTTGTAAATCTAATTTTCATCTTGTTGAAAAACAACCTCTCCTCCTCTTTAACCGCTCATCTTTATTCTATAACCGAAATTTAGGTTTTGAGCGTTCTACTTCAAAGTTCTGCTCTGTATTGACTCCTACTTATTGTTTCCCCATTTCAGCAAGGCAGTGTGCCAATGTGTGCCAATATGTTTTTTCCCGTGCTTTGATTTAGAGCTTTTTACTATATTCTACCTAAGTGGCTCAGGCAAACCTGTTTAGTTGTCAATAATACCATTCTTCTCCTTCTTCACATATACTCTGAAATCATCATTCTTGGTGATTGCAACGTTCACCACCGCCAATTGCTTTCCTCTAATTCTAAAGATAAAGTTGATGAACTTGCCACAACTTTTTTCTATCCTGAATTACCTCGAGCAGTTAGTACAACTTCCTACTCGTATCTCTGATAGTCTTTTCTAATCGTCTTTGAGATGAACCCAACATTTTAGACCTTTTTCCTATCTCTAATTCTTATCCTTATTCTGTAAAATTCTTTCCTCCTCTGGGTTCCTCCGATCACTCTCATATCTCTGTATCCTGTTCTATCTCTTCAAGTCTTCCGCAGGAAAGAACCCCGACTACCGAGAGGAAACGTTTTTGTGGCCTTCGGGTGCTGGCTAAAACATGTCGGATTTGGAATGGACCAAACTACAGCTTCCGTGGAAAATAGGTCTCTCGGAGTGTGGCAAAAGCACGAGCGAATTCTCTCTGGCATGGCGGCGTTGCACCCTATTTTTGGAATTTCCTTTTAAAAACCCTTCAAACTAAACCCGGAATAACTTGGTTTAACTCCTGCTTGTTTTCGTGCTATTAGCCGCAAGGACTCTGCCTTTAGGAATAACTGTCATCTTCAAATTCCAGAAACCATTCCAACTTATATTTCATCCAAAAATCGTGAATTTATTCTCCATGACACTAAAAAAATTCTTTCTTCAGTTAGAAAATGCGGCAATAACTTACGGCTCCTTTCCTCATGTTCCTTGTCTGACATTTTTTTCAAAAAAGATTAACCTCTTAAACTTTTGCTTTTTCCCTCTTGCCCCCTGTTGAGTATTTCCGTCTACATAACGCCGTTTTTAATCTCCACTAAAGCTGAACTCTTTGCTCAAAACCCATTTATCTTCTAATATCGCACCCTGGACGATTTTTTTTTTCCCCCAACTTTTTTGTTATTTTTTGCATTCACTTCTCCCACCTCTTTCCAAACATATATATGCTTGAATATTGTAATTTCTTCAAAGGTGTTATTTCTGCTTTTTCAGAGCTTAAAGAAAAAAAAAAAAAGAAAAAATAAAAATCAAAAAATTTCGTTTTAATATTAGAATAAAGCGTTCGTTGCTGGATGGTATTCCTCTTGTGGTTCTCATAGCTTGTGCTTTCAAGATTGCACTCTGCCTTGTTAAATTATTCCGTCTTTGTCTTTCTACTTTGGCCTTTTTTTCTTGCTGGAAAGGTGTTCCTGTACAAAAAAGGGAACCAATCTCAACCCTCCAACTATCGCCAAATCTCTCTTAATTTCTGTTATTTCTATAGTTTTCGAATCTATCCTAGCAAGAGGATTTGAAAACACTCAATTTTTCTAATCTTTTCTCTGCTCGACAGTACGCTTTCGGAAGAAGCGCTCTACTGGCGATCTTCTTGCTAGTCTTTCTGTTTCTTGGTCCTCTTTCCTTCAGTATTTTGGTGAATGCCACCGCTCATCCTTTAAATCTATAAATAGTGGTGTTTCCTCATGGTTCTGTTTTATCCCTAACTCTTTCTACTTTTTATTAAAGACCTCTCTCTATTGCTTCATCACATATTCACTCCTATGCCGACGACTTCACCCTTCATTACTCCCCTCATTTTGATAGACGTCCTTTTCAACAACAATTAGCTCACGCTAGGAGTGGGCAACCCTTGAATCAACTAGCATCTGATCTTTTTCGAATTTCTTTGGGCATTGAGGAACAAGGTTGTTTTCAATTACTCAAAAGCTCAGCTCCTCCAATCTTTCCACTCCACATAACCTTTCACACAACTATATATCTTCTTCGAAAACACGTAACTCAAACCTTCGTCTGTTCTTAATATTCTTGGTGTTTATTTTTCTCGTGAACTTAATTGGAAGGATCATATTACTTCTCTTTCTAAACCAGCTTCTAATAATGGTTGGGTGTTCTGAGGTGACTTCAAAATCTCTTCACAAACCACCTCAGTTGCTTGCTCTTATAGGGTGTCGTTCGCCCCTGTGTAGGAGTTTATGGCTGCCTCACGCCTCGGGAGTGATTTCACTTACACGCTCCTCATTCAAATTGGTTGAGCCTAGCTTTTCGTCTGATCAATCGAATTGTTGCGTCACTTTCTTTATACTATCGTTATTACAACGGACACTGCTCTTCTAAACTCTTCACTCACATACCTTCTCCATTGAGAATGAAACTTGAGAGATGCGACCCACACTTTCTACACAGTTCTCATATTTCTCTATGCTCACTGTGACCCCAGACTTAACAGCTATGTTCAATCTTACATGTACTCCACTGGAAAAGTCTGGAACATACTCTCGTTATCTATTTTCCAAACTACCTTATAAACACTTGTGCATGCAGTACTTTAATAACACCGTACGATATCTAATTTTGTAAATCACAAGAAAAGCTAAAATTGTTGTTAACTCCAATTCCAGCCACTATTTTTTTCTTGAGAAAAGGGGTAAAGAATAATATATAATATATATATATTATATATATAATATATGATAATATACATATATATGATAGATATTATATATATACTATTATATATATAGTATATATATATAATATATATATTATATATATATATATATATTATTATATATAAATATACAAACTATAACGTATGTCAGGACGTAATAGGTACAATTCTCTATAATGATCGACGCGTCATCGGAGTAAAGACGCGTGGTTAAAACCAGAAAGGAACAGCGAAAAAGAGAAACCATCAGAGGGAAGACTGGGGAAGAATGAGAAAGATCTTGGAGTGTTATTGGAAAGTACAAAGAAAATTCTGAGAAGGCAGCAACATTTGCTTTGAGAATTGTGTTTTCAGAAGAGAGTGTATTTAAGTTTCAAGTTTTGGTTTGAATAACTAGTAAAAAATATGTTTTAATGATTCGAAATTTCAAAATTTTTAAAATTTAATTAATTTTTAAGTAATATCGTTTAAAAATCTGAGATGAAGGAATAACAATATTTTCCGGCAAAATAGGGGTGGGTTGGTTGGGATGAGATTTTAAAACAAAAAAAATTTTTTGGAAACTTTATATTCTACGAATTGTGAACAAAGCCTTTTGGTGTGTAGCTGCAAATCTCAAAGACATCGGTCGAATCATAAGAAGAATTCTCTTCGTCTGGTAGCAAGGGGCTGAAAACCCCCTTCTATCATAATCTCATTTTCATGAATGGTGTTGATAAGATTAAACCCTTATCAATCACCAACGCCACCCTGCACTGTGCGGGATTATGGGTGATATGTTTTTTAAAAAAAAAAAAAAAAAAAAAAAAAAAAATAAAATTTATATATATATATAATATATATATAATATATATCATATATATATATATATATATATTATATTTAATTATATAGTATATATATAGTATATATATGTATTATATATATATAGTTATATATATATATATATATGAGATTATATATATTATATATATAATATATATATATATATATAATAGATATATAATATATATTATATATATATATATATATATTATATATATTATATATAGATATATAACGGTATATATAATATATAATATATATATATATTATATATACTATATATATATAATACATATATTATATATATATATATATATATACCGTAATATATTATAATATTATATATTAAATATATATATATATTATTTTTTAATTATATATATATATATATATATATATATATATATATATATATATATATATATAATATATATATATATAGGTATATATATATATATATATATATATATATTAATATACTTATAGTGTATAATATTATATATATATATATATATAGTTATATAAATATAAAATAATTAAATTATTAATAATATAAATTATATTATAATATATATACTATATATATATATATATAATATATAAGGGCGTGACATGCATCAGAAAAGAAAAGTAGTAGAAGAATATGACACAAGTTGAAAAGAAAGCCCAAGCCTTACCGCACCTCTAAACTATACCTAGCTTAGTGAGAACTCGTGCGCAGTCAGAAAGTCCACCCGTAGAACTTCATTGGGACCGTAACGGACCTCACTATGGCACATCGTCAGTGTAGGGTTCCCCTGGCCCAGCCCAGGTAGGCCACAACCATACCCCCTCACAAAACCCGCCATTCACTCCTTATGCACCTTTTTCTCGCCTCTGCCAAACTCACATTCTCTCTTCCAGGCATTTCTTTACTGACTCAATCAACTTTTCTCGTCTCCCAGCGCGGTTGATCCCAATTACACCACCAATATACATCGCTTAACCAACCGACTATCATCATCCTTTCCACATGACCAAACCATCTCAAGGTACTTTCATTTATTTTACTCATTTACCCCTTGTGGTGGGTTTTGTCATATTTCTCATCTGGAAGGAAGTTTCTGTAGGAAAACCTTTAATGGTGTCTTTAATAATAATATCGTTTCCTAATTTCATATGTTCGATGTCTCCACGAATATGTGGTAGGGTTCGATCCCGCTCAACAAAAAAAACAACAAAACAAACAAAAATATCCAAATTGTCGTGGGTCTATCCTAACGAGAAGAATAAAACACAGGAAGACAAAAAAAAAGAAAACACAGAACAAACAAAACCAATAAGAATTTATGCTGATACCGCAACCCAACTAATTCTTCTCCACACAACATCCAATATTTATATAGTCTGATACCGATACAATCTGCCGATACCGATACAATCCGCCGATACCGATACAATAACCTTAATTCTAAAAATGTTAACCTTAATCCTAAAAAATAATAACCTTAATCCTAAAAACATATAACCTTAATTTTAAAAAATATTTCAAATAAATCATTGAGTATAACATATATCTATAAAATACAACTTATATAATACAAAATACAAATTATATAATAGGGGGGGGGGCACGTTTAGTGTCTTCTATTTTTTTTTCTCATTAATAGTTCTTGGAACAAATTTTCAAAAACAAAAATTTTTATCAATTTTCAACTTTTTTAATTTCTTAATTATTCTCTATTTTCACTTTATATAATAGTCTTTTTCTATTTAGAATTTTCAAATAATTTCTTTTTATTTCAATTTATTTCTGTTATATAATAGTCTTTTTCTATTTTTCTATTTAGAATTTTCAAAAGCTGTAATTTCTTTTTATTTCAATTTATTTCCGTTATTTCAGTTTAAGTCAGTTTATTATATACAATATTTACAATGTTCTCCTGCGGAGTGCGCAGATCAGCCGTTGATTCAGGTCGATCCGGGGTTTTACTCCAGTAAAAGGCAAACAAGAAAAAGCCAGGAAAAAAAAAAACTGGAGAAGAAAAAAAACATTCTAAACATTATGAAACTTAGCAAAAATAAATATAATAAATAATAACAATAATTAAAAAAATCATTCAGTTTGTTACTTTAACGTTACAAATGTTACATCACATTCTTCAATTCATTTAATTAAATAATTAAATTAAATAATGCCTTAAAGCAAATAATGAGATCCATTCAATAATTAAATGATGCAATCAAAGTCAAAGCAAAGCAAATTGAACGGTGCAATAAATAATGCATAAAGCAAATTGAATAATGCAATTGAAATCAAATTAAATAATGCAATCAAATTAAATCACGTTTAAAAAATTAAAATTACCTAAACCATCAAACAAATAGAAATGAAAACAATAATGCAAATAAATAAATAAATATCCCTTACCTGGATAAACATCCAGTTTTTTTTTCTCTAAAATTCCGATTCCTGACTCTTCAATCCCTGACAATCCGTCAAACAAAAAAACAGCCAACTTTCTCTGGACCAATGACAAGTGTGTTCTTTCTCTCAGCCTTGTGACATCCAACCATATAACAATAAAAAGCATAAGCAAATATAATGATAATAATAATAAATAAAATTACAATAATAATAAGCATAAGCATAATAATAGTTCATACCTTTCTCTGGACCAATGACAAGTGTGTTCTTTCTCTCAGCCTTGTGACACCAACAACTCAAACCCTTGGAATGGCAACGCCAAACTTAAAAAGAAAAAGAAAAAAGGAACCTTTAAAAAATGAACTCATTCGCTTCACACACATTACATAATAATAATAATAATAAAAATCAATAATAATAATATTCAGTAATAAAGGATAAGCATAAAAATAAAATAAATTATAAGATAAAAAAATATTATATATTACCTTTCTCTCGTCAAATGTGAAATCGTCAATCGTCTCGCCGCTCATGTACAACACCACAATCGTTCAAAAATGAAAAATCAAAATTATTTAAACAAAAAAATACCCTCTCGTGGAAACCACTGTGCATCAGCACTCGGGTACAACCTGAGAAAAAAAACAAAGAAAACGATAGTCAACAAGTCAAAAAACAAAACACTAACATCCAACACACACTCTCCTTGCATCCTAATAGGAAATTCGGAGCTCCGCGCCGCGAGAGAAAAAGAAAGAAACAAGGTAAACCAACAACCGAAGATAAATAAAGAAACGATAGCGGCCAGTAATCTTATCAAGTGAGCTCGTCACCCCCCACTCTGATTCACACACCATACACTCCCTCAATCACTCATCTCACAATCCCTCATTCCTCAGCTACACAATCATAATGAATATAAACTACCTTTTACTACCCTTTTAACGTGCTTTATCCCCTATGCAGGTGGTAACACCAGATGACCACAGGAAATCGAACTTTAAGGCCAGCTATCCCAAACCAGCACCACCAACGTGTTTGCAGTCGCTTTAATTCATGCCCCCAGGTAGATAAAAATAAATAATAATAAGCAATAAAGCAATATGATACAAACATAACAAAAAATAGACTCTCTTCACATACCTGGACATCCTTTGAATTCAAAGTGGCCTGCCTGACTATCATTCATCTCGGACTTATACTTTAAACATACTTACCTACCTACAGATTACCACATCCCTCCCACCTAAGTTTGTATCATATTTGAACCACACCAACTATCATTCATCATATATTCCATTCTTCTATAATCCCTTCTTCATAACCCAATCATACTCTTCTACTCGACCTCTACTTCGCGTGCACGGCCTCCTAATTTCTTGAACTTCGTCCCTATTTTCACTTTCAACTTTCTCAACAACAACCAATTCATTCACTTCATTCATCCCCTCTAACCTACTTATCTCCCTTGAAATTTCCGAAATGTCTTTACCAATCTCTCTCACCATTGCATTCGCTTTTATCTCATTCACCACTTCATCCAATTCCATACAGAATTTATCCACATCTTCCACTCTCATATTCACACTCCTATCCCTAACATCCCTCAATCCTGCTAACACACTTTCACTCTCATCCAATGGAAACTTACATACAGTATACGTACTTCTTTTCAAATTCTGTTCATTTTCTCCATTATCCCACCAAAACCCCGAAAAATACTCATCATTTTCATCGTCCTCATCAAACAATCCTTTCAATGTCCCTGGTTTCATGCCTTTACGTTTCTTTTTCCTTATTTTCTCAACCAACACTAACTCTTTCCCTTTCAACCACAGGTCATCCACTCCTTCCACATTCTCGTCCCTTTCATCATCATTCACCAAAAACTCATATACTGGGTGAGCCTTCAAATATCCAGGCGGCTCCCTCCACGGCCTCAACTGCATCTGATGCGCTCTAAACTCATTCACAATACCATCCTTCTCACTCTCTAACACATAACTAACCCCATTCGACCAAACCTTTTTCACAATATACGGCCCCTCAAACTTCTCTCTCATCTTACTCACATTCAAACGCCCTTTCACAATCACCTCTTTCAAAACTTTATCTCCTACCTCAAAACTTGCAAACTTCAAACTCCCTTTTCTCCACACTTCCCTATCACTTTCAGGCAATCCCAACCTAGGTTTAACAAACTTCTCAAAATTCATCACATACATACACGGAGACATACCAGTTGCCCTATGCACAGTCATGTTATACGCCCACAACACTCTTCCCAGCCAATAATCCCATTCATTCTCCTTTTCACTCATCATTCGTAACATCTCACTCAACGTTCGTACTGTTCTCTCAGCCAAACCATTCGAACTAGGCATATACGGGGTAGTCCTCACATGCTCAATTCCCCAATCACTCAACATTTCCTCAAACGCCTGCCCTACAAACTCTGGTCCATTATCGCTCAACATTCGCTTCGGTTTACACACACACATTGGCAACAATACTTCTCTCACTACCTTAGCCACATTCGCACTAGTTTTATTCTTTACAGGCACAGCATACGCAAACTTACTCTTATGATCCACCATCACAACCATTCCTACATACCCACACGCGGTCACCGGTAACGAAACACAATCAATCACCACTAACTCAAAAGGTTCACTCACATCCATTCGTAACACAGGAGGTTTCACATACATTCTCTGATACTTCCCTTTCTGACATTCCTCACACGTAGTCGCTACATCATTCACGATCTTTCGCAACCAAGGGTTAAACACTCTCTCTTTCATACATTCCCATAATTTAAATTTCCCCATGTGTCCATACCTACGATGAATCACTATAGCCATCCCTACCGCTCCAACCACAGAAAACACTGGTACATACAAATCATCCTCTCGCACTTTCCTAATATAATAAACCACATTCGCACATACCACAAACTTTTTTGCAAATACCCTAAAATCTTCTATCAACTGATCCCATCTACACACTTCCTTACCTGACAAGATGCATTTTCGCAACTCACATACCATAGGACATTCCTTTTGCATTACTTCGATATCGTTCATACTTAGCAATTCTTCATCCCCCACACCAACTCTCACCATTCCCACAAAATCAGCCACGCACACATCCCCCTTCTGCATTCTAACTACCTCTCGATTCCCTTTCAACAATCTTTCATTCCCTACATCTACGGACAACCCATTCATTCTTAAAAAATTAATCCCAAACAGAAAACAATAAGGCATTCGTTCTTCTTCAAGCACAACAAACCTATGTTCCACCCTCCCCAACATTCTTATCTCTACTTTCAGCAAAACCTCTTCCAAAGCTACTATCTCCCCTGACCCAATCCCCTTTATCTTTACACTCGTATTTCTCCTAGGAATCTGCCACGTTACTCTCTCAATCTCTCGTACCACAGATACATTCACTAAAGAAATCTGAGCCCCAGTGTCAATCAATCCACAATATACCTTGCCATCCACCTGCACTTTCACTTCCATTCTTCCACTCTTCCCATGCTCACAATACACTAATTCTTCAATTTCACCTGGACAAATCATTTTCACATCCTCATCATCCTCAATAATACACTCTTCCATTTCCCTTTCCAACACATACTTCCTATCATAACTTTTTCTCTATTAACCAATTATAATGCACCCCACTCAAACACTGTAAATGCAACTTGTTTTCACTTTTCCTATCGATACCCTCATTCCTATAAATAACCGGTTTTTCCCCACCAAAATGCACACACACAACTACCTTAAATAACTTGCTCACCACAATCAACACCTCTTGCAATGGACTCACACCCACAGTACACATAGCCTTCAACTCCTTCATATACTGTCTCACCTTCCTAATCCCTATCTGCTCAGGTTTCTTACACACTTCAGTCATAACATCCTTCCGCAATTCTTCTATACTCTCAGGCACTCTCGATATCAATCTATCCTTAGCTAAATCCTTTAAACCATACAACACACTTTCAAACATAGAATCACCCCCACCTCTACTTTCTTTCCCTTTCATTAATCCCTTAGGTAAATACTCTGGATCTATCACTACTCTTTCATCCATTCTTTCACTCCCAGGCATTCTTGACATTAAATCTGCTATCACATTTCTTTCACCAGGGACATACTCAACCACATAATCAAAATCACTCAAATCTTCCAAAGTCCTTGCAAGCCGACTATCAACTATCATTCGCTGCAAATACACTAAAGGTTGATGATCCGTTCGCACCACAAACTTGACACCATACAAAAACGGACGCAACGACTTCAGACAAAACCTCAAAGCAGCCAACTCTCTTTCAATCGTGGAGTACTTTCGCTCCGTCATACTAAACGCTTTCGAAACATACGCAATCACTCGTTTTCTTTCAATCCCGTCAATCACTTGCTCTTGCATCAAACAACCTCCCATACAATACCCACTTGCATCTGTATAAACTTCCAGTGGCTTGGCATCCTCACTGTAATCAGGGTATGCCAGTTCCACATCTTTCGCAACTTCTGCTTTCAACTTTTCAAACGCTTCATTCATTCTGTCATTCCATTTCACAATCGTACTCTTCTTTTTACCAGTCCATTCAGTCAAAGGTTTCATTACACCAGAACAATCTTTCATAAACTTCCTTCCAAACTCTACCAAACCTAAAAATCCCCTCAACTCTCTAACATTCCTGGGTCTAGGAAAATTCCTAACTTTTTCAACAAACTTTTCCGCTTTCTTCAACCCAGTCGCACTAACCTTGTGTCCTAAAAATTCAACCTCATCCGCAAACCATTCACATTTCTCAACTTTCACTTTTATACCCACATCCTCCAACTTTTTCAACACATCATTCACTAACTTCAAATGCTCAGAGAAAGTCTCAGTCATCACTAATATATCATCTATAAACACCATCACATTCTTGCTAGGAAAATCATTCATAACCACATTCATCGCCCTCTGAAAGCCGCCGGAGCATTGGCTAACCCAAAGCTCAAATTTCTAAACTGATAATGCCGCTTTGCAGTCGAAAAGGCAGTCACACACCTACTATCCTCTTCCACTGGCATCTGATAATATCCACGCACCAGATCCATTTTCGTAAAGACTTTCATCCCATACATACTATACACACATTCTGACACTACACACATAGGAAACCTATCTTTCACAGTCTTTTCATTCACCTTACGATAATCAATACACAACCTCAAACGTCCATCAGGTTTTCTCACAGGCACAATCGGACTATTCCAAGGACTCACACTCTCTTCCAACACACCTATTCGCTCTAACTCTTCACACTGCTCTTCAATCTCATTCGCAACTGGGGGGGGAAAGTGACGAGGACGTTGGTATATAGGGGTATCCTCCGATAATACAATACGAAATTCAGGTAACTGCGCACCCCCAAAATCCTCATCGCCTTTGCTTAGCGCTTCCCTCCTTTCCCACAACATTCGTACAATCTTTTGTCTCCTTACTTCATTCAAACCTTCAGGCAATCGCACTTTGTCAACCATTTCATCATACACCCAATCCTTCTTCTCAATATCACCAGCAAACACACAGCATTCATTCCCTCTCGAATGCTCTACAACCAAAACCGAATACAAACTGCCAACCACATCACCAACCCTTATACCTCTCACTCTCTTCTTTTTCACATCAGGCACCTTCTGCAGACATACCCTAGGATTATTCATATCTAATATACCGTCAAATACATGCGCTACCCCCTTTTCACTTTATACCTAGCATCATAACCATCCACCAGAAACATGCTATTCTGGTCTACATCCACACCTACATTCGTATTCCACCCTACTTTCACACTCACTACTCCATCAGTTTTCAAAGACATATCTTCCAAAGCAAACACTTCCACACCTTTTACCAATTTCACTTTCACATCCCCGACCTTATTCACATACATCTGACATCTCCCCTCTTTATTCACCCTTTTCTCTATCATCATCCGATCCGGATGGATAACTATCTCATTCACACTCAAAAACTTATAACCTAACAACACATCATACTTCTCATTTATACTGTTAATCACATAAAAATCAGTCTCTTCCATACCTATTCCACCAATCCTAACACTCTCCCTAAATTTAGTCACTACCGGTATCAACATGTTGCTTATCCCCTTAATATTCCCCTTTCCTGACTCTTTCTGGTCCTCCCTTATATTCATTCTATCATACGCACTTTTATACACTACACTGACCATACACCCAGTATCAATCAAAGCTCTCACCTCAATCCCTCCACAATAAACTTTAATACTCATGCACTCATCCACCTGACTAGCCAAAAACACATCCATACTCACACCATTTCTCACCACTTGCACTCCATTCACACATGAGGGCCCACCATCTGTAAACCCTGCCCTTCCTCGTTTCCCGGCACAGTCCCCCTAACCTGATTATTCAAATTATTCATACTCACCACGTCATTCACATTCACAGTCCTATTACTGGTTACTGCTGCTGCCGGAACAATATTGGCAGTACCCCCACTACTAGCCATAGGCCTACTGCCTTCCCTACCAATCACTCCCTGGTACCCCGGGTTCATACTTCCCTGACGTCTAATACTCCAGCACATTCCAGCTAAATGCCCCATTTGCCCACATTGAGTACATGTATTCCGAGGAACCCTACACATTCTTGAAAAATGCCCCTCAATTCCACAATTCCCGCATACAGGCTTTCTCACTCTTCCACCTTGCTGACAATCACGTGCCCAATGGTCCATACCTCCGCATCTCCTACACCCAGCCCTTTGCGGGTCTGTGCAGTTCATGGCCATATGGCCCACTTGCCCACAACTGAAACAAGCTCCATTCGCCCACCTGCATTCTGATATCATGTGTCCCATCTTACCACATCTGAAACCTACGTTCTCTCTGTTTCCAATCACATTTCCTCTCACATTCCCTTGGTTATAACCCCCTCTATCATTCACTTGTGCATTTACATTACCCCCCATTGGTCTACTTACATATACATCACCCGCATTCACCTGTCTATCATTACCTCCACCCCCATAAAAATCCTCTAAGAACTTCACCATCACCTCATAGGGGTTGGCTCTCAGAGCATCTCTATATGACCTGTACTGAGGCAGTGGTGAAGCCCTTTCATTCACTTCCCTGCCACTGTAAACATCGCGTCTTTCATTCTCCTCTCTCTCTCTTTCATTTGTTTCAAACTCTCTATCCTCTACTATCTCCAACACATCCTTCCAACGTAGTCGCTCTCCCGCCCATCTCATTTTCTCTTTTCTCCTTGCATTTATAAATTCCGCCACTGCGGATGGAATAGTTTCTAAAAACTTCTTCAATAACCTTTTATTATCACTCACATCCTCATTCCCAAATTTCATTCGCGCCAACGTTTCCAAACGATGTGCATACATATCTAATCTTTCACTCTTTCCCCTTCTAGCTTTATCGAAATCATGCACTTTTCGATATTTTACCCCTCCTTTCACTCTTTCCACTTGTTCCAATATTCTCTCTTTTACCACTTCATACCTCGGCTCACCCATACTAGCAATCGCCTTATAAAATCAAGCATTCGTCCTTCCAAAAACTCACCTAACTCTTTCACCCAAAACACTTTATTTTCATCGAATTTCTCCTTACAATATTTCTCATACTCCATGAAAAATTCACCCACATCCTTAGTCCCGTAAACATTATATTTGTTGATTCTAGGAATGTCCCTAATAAGGACACTCCTAGAAATTTTGACATTGGAGGAGCTGGACGAGTCCTCTGACCTGGTATCGTCATCATCATTCACTCCCACTTCCTCAATCGTACTGCTGTATAAAGAGTCTATACTCTTACTCTTAGCTAGCACTCTTCTTTCATGCCTTCTATTCTTTGATGTCTTCTTCTTCTTCTTATCCTTTCTCTCTTTCTTCTTGTCTTCTTTCTCTCTCTTCTCATCCTTCTTTTCATTCAAACCATCTAATCCATTTAATCCATTCACAACCTGTCCACCATTCCCTTTCACATTATCTATTTTATCTACTATCCTAGGAGTAGAGGTTACCTTCTGTTTTTCACCTTTCTCCTCAATCACTTTCGCAAATCTCTGATTTAATAAGTCATCCACACGAGAGGCCATTAACTCATCCACTCGTGATAAAATTTTCCTCTTCCATTCTCTTCAGGACCCACCTCTTCCATCTCTCTCTCCTCATTTCTTCTGACATACTCTCACTCTATCAATTAAATCTTCATTCTCTCTCCTTCTTTCGAAATGCCTTCTTTCCATCCTTTCACAACCTCTAAACTTCCAATTCCCTACTGTACTCATCCTTACTGTCTATTTTGTCCCTTTGTCTTCGCGTCAGATGCCCCCTGGGCGCCGAAATATGTTGGTGGGGCCTTTCGATTCTCTCCACAACATAATGTGTGAGGGTCGATCCGCGTGTGCACATAAATCTATGTTGCAAAGCGTCGTAAGAGTCCGCTATCCTAACGGAGAATAAACACAGGAAGACAAAAATAAATAGAATAAACAAATAGAACAAACCAAACCAATAAGAATTTATTAAAAAAACACACAGAAACAACAGTAATTCAGTACAACACCCAATATTAATACAATTCGATACCGATACTGTCTGATACAGACAATGACAATAACCCGATACCTATTTATAAAAAACCAGTCCAATACTGATACCGTCCGATAGCCGATACCGATACACTCTGCCGATACCGATACAATCTGATACCGATACCTACACAATAACCTTAATTCTAAAAATATTAACCTTAATCCTAAAAATAATAACCTTAATCCTACAAAATATAGCCTTAATCCTAAAAAATGTTTCAAAATCGCAAATAAATCATTGAGCATAAAATATATAAAAGTACAAATTTTATTTTGTTCTCTTTAATTGTTCAATTATTTTTTTATCTTTACTTCATATAATAGTCCGGGGGTTTTTTTTTCACGTTTAGTGTCTTTTCTATTTTGTTTTCTTTTCAACTTTGATCAATTTTAATCAACTTTATCTTTTTTTTTTCTTAATTATTCTCTATTTTCACTTTATATAATAGTCTTTTTCTGTTTAGAATTTTCAAATAATTCTTTTTTTTTTTTTTTTCAATTTATTTCTGGTTCTAAGTTGTCTTTTTTCTATTTTTATTTTTCTATTTAGAATTTTCAAAAGCTGTAATTTCTTTTTATTTCAATTTATTTCCGTTATTTCAGTTTAAGTCAGTTTATTATATACAATATTTACAATGTTCTCCTGCGGAGTGCGCAGATCAGCCGTTGATTCAGGTCGATCCAGGGTTTTACTCCAGTAAAAGGCAAACAAGAAAAAAGCCAGGAAAAAAAACTGGAGAAGAAAAAAAACATTCTAAACATTATGAAACTTAGCAAAAATAAATATAATAAATAATAATGATAATAGAAAAAAATCATTCAAAGTTTGTTACTTTAACGTTACAAATTTCATTAAATTCTCAATTCATTTAAATTAAATAATTAAATTAAAAAATGCCTTAAAGCAAATAATGAAAGCAAAGCCATAAATTAAATGAAGCAATCAAAGTCATAGAGCAACGCAAATTGCATAATGCAATTGAAATCAAATTAGGTAGCAATCACGTTTAAAAAATTAAAATTACCTAAACCATCAAACAAATAGAAATGAAAACAATAATGCAAATAAATAAATAAATATCCCTTACCTGGATAATCATCCAGTTTTTTTTCTATAAAATTCCGATTCCTGACTCTTCAACCCCTAAAGGAAACAAAACGAAACAAAACGAAAAAACAGCCAAGCTGAAAAAAAACAATTATCACCTTAAAGTATTTTCACTCGCTTTAAACCATAAATAAAATAACCTAAGAAAATAATAATAATCAGGCTTAAATATAATAATAATAATAATAATAATAATAATAATAATATAATAATAAATAAATAAATAAAATAATCCTTACCTCTGGACAATCAACAGCTTGTTTCTTTCCCTCAGGCTGAGTAGGGAGGAGCACACCACAGTCAAACTCTTGAAACGAACGATGGACAAAACTAAAAATAGAAAAAACGAACCTTTAAAAATGAACTCATTCGCATAACATAACATAATCATAATAATAAAAATCAATAATAAATAATAATCAGTAATAAAGGAATAAGCAATAAAAATAAATAAATTTATAAGATAAAAAATATTTATATATTAACTTTCTCTCGTCAAGCGTGAAATCGTCAAAATTCTCGTGTGCACCACCACAAGTCATCCAAAAGAATAGCCAACAATTATTAAACAAAAAATATATTACCCTCTTGGTAGAAACCAACTGTGCTTCAGCACTCGGGTATAAAACTGGAAAAGAAAAAATTTATAGAAGGTCAATAAGACAAAAAAAAAGAACAAAACATTCTAGGTCGTGGTTCAACAAAAAAAGTACTGAACCCTAATAGTGCAATTCGGAGCTCCGGCCGCGAAGAGAAAAAGAAAGAAACAAGGTAAACCAACAACCGAAGATAAATAAAGAAACGATAGCGGCCAGTAATCTTATCAAGTGAGCTCGTCACCCCCCACTCTGATTCACACACCATACACTCCCTCAATCACTCATCTCACAATCCCTCATTCCTCAACTAAGCAATCATAATAAATATAAACTACTTTTACTACCCTTTTAACGTGCTTTTATCCCCTATTGCAGGTGGTAACACCAGATGACCACAGGGAAAATCGAACTTTAAGGCCAGTTATCCCAAACCAGCGCCAACCACGTGTTTGCAGTCGCTTTAATTCATGCCCCCAGGTAGATAAAAATAAATAATAATAAGCAATGAAGCAATAAAGCAATATGATACAAACATAACAAAAATAGACTTTCTTCACATACCTGGACATCCTTTGAATTCAAAGTGGCCTGCCTGACTATCATTCATCTCGGACTTATACTTTAAACATACTTACCTACCTACAGATTACCACAACGTTTTCCATACCCCGTTGGGAAGGGGCAGAGGAACCCCCGCGACACCCCAAATACCAAAAGAGCGGGGGTTCCGAGACCCTCCAGAGGGAGGAAAATAGTCCTACCCTGTCATTCCCCGGAAGGCCAAGAGACCCGACTCCTGCATTGGGCCGGTCTAACCCTTGGAGTACAATATATATATATATATATATATAATATAATATATATTATTATTATATATATATATATATATATATATATATATATATATAATATATATATATATATATATATATATATATAATAAATATAATATATATATATATGAATAAATTATGATTGATCATTTCGTAGTATTAATTGATGTATCCAACAGGTTAATTTCATTAATTGTCTGTCATTATATAGCTGCAGGTGTCTTGAAAAGTGTCACTTCTTTACCCATGAAAAACAATAGTTTTGGGGTGAGGTCTGTCTCAAAATTCCTTTTTTAAGCTTGAAGATAACTTTGCAAATCATTAATGCCTGGTTTTCCCTCTCTGGCTTCAATCATGTTGGGTGGAGGATGCTCGTGGCACCAAAGTTATTGGCGTCAAACCCTCATGGCGATGGTCTTTATCTGGTAGCGAGGAGTCGCCTCCTGGAGTTGGTCCTGTCTCTGTTGCGTTCTGGGTCATGCCAATCTCACCCATGGATTTCTTATGTTGCAGGGGGTTCCCCACGACCTGTCCATTTTGCTTCTCCAATTGGTCCTCTCACAGTCGTTCATCTCTTTGTGGATTGCGTTGGCCATCTCGACCCTTAGAACCAAGTTCTTCCCTGACGTGCTAACCTATACCTCTTTAGCATACTTATCCGAATCATCTTACTTCCGTAGTGATCGAGTTTTTGCGTTCCTATTGGAACTGAACATCTTTGTATAAGAACTGTCTTAGCCTTGTTCGTATTTTGTTCTGTTAGAGATTTTCCCTGTCGTTAGTTTACTAACACAGTATAGCCAAATTCTTGTGTGCTGTGGAGGTCCCTGTTCATCAATGGCAAGAACACAATACTATGACGACACAAACTCTACCATCTGCAAACACAATTTTCTTTGTTGATAAACTGGTTAACTTAAAAATAATTTCATTTAACTAACTAGTTTTCTACAATCTTACAATCGCAATGATTTCCTAAACAACAATGGTTTTTTTTAATCAAACTATTAAAATCTATTTTAATTTAAATGTTTTTAATATTGCTGAGATATTCTCTATTTTCTTAATTTTTAAGAAATTTGAATCTTTCTTACCATACATTCATTTGTATTCATCTCTCAATAAAAAAAAATTATTGTTTTTTAAGTATTAACTCCAATCCAGACTCATGCTCCAAAATTATCTCAATCTACTTCCTATTGACTGGAAAGAATTTTTTTATTTAATTTTGACAAGTGTTGAATTGATCTTAACAAATGAGATTGCCTCTTTTCATGAATCTGTAGCTCAACTTGGCTTGATATTTGTTGTATTACATTCCTTTAGGCTTACTTACATCTTTTTATTTATTTTCAATCTTTCCAAACATGAAAACAAATTTTGCTTTAGCAGGAAAACATTAAAAAAATGAAGAATTAGACCAAAAGGCATCAATAAAGTCAGAAATGAGGGAACCAAATGCTTGAATTTAGAGTTTGATGAGATGGACTTGTCAACAAGGAAAATCATAAAAATCTGATAATGCCAGACAGATTGGAGAAGTCAAGTGCTAAATATGTTGATGTATGTTGATTCTTTTTCTATTTTTTTACTCGTTAGAAATATATTAAGAGAACATAAATTATTATTATTATTATTATTATTATTATTATTATTATTATTATTATTATTATTATTATTATTATTATTATTATTATTATTATTATTATTCCCCTATGAAATGAAAACTTTTAAATAGGTTAAAGTGACTTTTTTGTGTCTGCAAGTGCCACTTTTTTTTTTATTAAATATTTTTTTTGTTTTTGTTGTGTTCTCCTTTTCCCGTCCCCCCGTTTTTTTCCGTCCTTTTCCCGGTTTGTTTCCCTTCTCCTTCATGATATGTACGTACTACCCTACGTATTCCTGGTCTCTCTTTTGAAGAGCCCCCCGATTTCTCCTGAATCCTGGTGGTTATCGTGCCGTTGTCTCTGTTCTGGGAGGCTTTGCCGAGGCAACACCCATGAACCACCCTACGGGGTGGGGTTTCTGGGAGGGAGGTATTATGCTCTTGTTTTTATTCATCATTTGTGTTTATATATTGCGGAGCAGATGTATACAAGGAGAATTTATTATTGGAAAAAATAAAAAAAAGAAATAACGTTTCCAAGAAAGGCGGAAATTAACATCTGTCGGGTCCCCAACCTGAACCTTCCTGGCCCACAATCTTGACCAGCGACCAAAGGGGCTTTTTGTTTGGCCCTTGTTGATGAAATGGTTGGTACTTCATCGCCACCAACCTTATAGTCTCGCGTAAAGGTCCCGTTTCTAGGACAACCCTTCTAGACCAGCCTGAGCCTGTTCTGGGGCCTCTCAGCCAACACATACTCACTCAATCCTCACATCAGCCGTCTCTAGATCTTCTGCGTCAGCATGGTCTATATCCTCGTCGTCAGATTACTCCAGCCCCACGGGCGCTTTCTCTAAAACCCCCCTCCTGGGGTTCCGAGTATGACTTCTTACTCTCTTTATTTTTATTTGCAACTCGACTTCGTCACGATCCTTTGAATACCATCAATCGCCAACTTATCCTCAGTGGATGCCTTTGGGGCTGCTCTCCGAACAACTGAGCCCCAGGCAACGCCCATGAGAAACGGTTCCCATCCTGGTCAAAGTGCAATCCTAGAACTTAAGCCACGTTCATGCTTCCCTATCGCATATGGGAAGGATTCCTGTTATTTTTCCAAGCCGGACGTTGTTCGAAACCCGTCAAAGGGGGTACCATTTATGCGCCGGAGTTTTGTTCGGATGCTTCGGAGAACATTCTCGCACATTTGGCAGAAAACACAACGTGCCTATCTCCTACGTTTATTCGTTCCCCCGAGTAAGGAGACCCCCTCACGATAACCTCGTCTCCTACTCTACCTTCCTCTGTGCCTTTCCCCTCCAATCAAGGTAAAACTTGGTTTTAAACTATGCACTGCAGTTCGGACCTATGGTGCTCTACCCGAGAAGGTGTTTCAACTTTCAAGTGCCATAAATTTAGTCACCCTTAGAAATATTGTCGATCTCCGCAGACCATCTGCCCTACACGCGGTAGTTCTCTCCACCCCAACTGTGAGACCCATCCTCCATGTTGCCCTTACTGCAAAGGTCCCCATCCCGGCCTCTGTCCACTGCGCTATCTTCGCCTTGGAGAAAGAAATCCTTGAGCAGTGCCCATTCCAATGTTTGATCTCGTGAAGGCTACACGCCGTGCACGGAGTTTGGCTTATATTCCTCTTTCTTATGTGCGGCGACAACTCATCCTCTACAGTCGACTCCTACCATTGCACATCGCTCCCGTGCGTTGTGTCCAGATCTTCCTCTGGTTTCGCCTTCCACTCGACCTTCCGGCCCATGTTCCGGGTCCCCAACAACAGACAACTGTCCTCCCAACTCTTCTACCATGGTCCGCCGGCTCACTCGTCGTCCATCGCCCAACACATTACAACCATCTCCTCACGATTGTCCACGTTTGCTAAGATCCAGCCCTCATCAATCTGGTCTCTACTGATGTCGATGCCTGTTCGGTCTCTTATGGTCGAGGACACCGTCCTCATCCGGAGTCTGACCTTCCCTTACCCTATCCTCCCTGGAAACGTCCTGCAATCAGTGTCTCCTGGAAACAATTCTTGCTCTTCCTGACGGTCCTGATCACCAATCCGATAGTGGATCTCCCCGGACCAACCATCCCTACTCATTTGCGTATCGGGTTACCGACTTCTTAAAACAGAAGACCCCGTTCGGCTGACGTTCACAATTCCCTCTCCGGCCAAAACGTGCGTGGCCACGCCCGCTCCGAACACTCGCGTTGGTAACATGCGGCTGGTGGATCACCCACTCCCATGATGGTGTCCCGCACGCCGCCTGTTATCGACCCGCATCGACCTTACTCGATTCCGAAACTTATTCGGATGCCACCATAGACTCTTCGGACAATTCTTCGTACTGCTCGGCCTCGTGTTGTTTCTGGGGCCCCAGTCCTTGGGTCCTCAAAGGGTCTCTTCCAAGTGGAGTCTTGCGGGGTTGCGATCGTCCTGCGGAGAGTGGTAGCTCTGTCTCGTTCTGCGAAGGGGGGGGGGCTGGTTGCTGATGGGGCCGGGAGGGTGGTGTTTTCTCCTCTCTCTGGCTCCGCGGTACCTGCGCCCGAGCCGTCGGGCCCCTCTCTTCTGCGGGTGGATCCTGGGACTTTGCTTACGGACACCGACCACCTGTCTCCCAGTTTGTCGCTTGATCCTCCTCGAGTTGACATTCCCCAATGTCTCTCTCACCACTCCTCCCAGACTATGGAGGTTGCCGCTGCTTCAGGTGCCGCGGTTCTTCCTGCGAGGGCGCAGCCCCCTTCCCAGTCTGCTACGTTGTCGGACAGGACTGTGCCTCTTAGCAAGAGTGTTGGTGATGTTGAGGTTGACTTGGCTCGCCTCTTTGGGGAGCAGTCTCCTAAAGCTGCCAGGCGCCCTTCCGGTCCTAATCAGAGAGCCCCTCACATTTCCCTATTGCGTGATCTTCCTCTTCCCCCTGGATTTGATGTTTCGGATTGTGGGTCGTTCAGGGGCCACAGCCCCCTCAGCCATCATCTTCCTAGAAGGTGACTGCCTCGCAGCAGATAGTGACAATTTTCACGGAATCGGGGAATTTGATTGTTTCTCCTTTCTTTTATGGCAAGATTTCATTCAATGGAATTGTCGTGGATATTTTACTACGAAGAACTTGAGAGACTAATGGTGGCTCATCAACCGATGGCCATATGTTTGCAGGAATTACAACTTTGCAATCGCGTCCTTTTGCAACCCTCCAGATACAGGGAGCCTTCACCTCCCTGCATCGGGGTGCTAATGAAAGAGGTGGGGCAGCGATTCTGCTTCACGAATCTGTCCCATTCACTCACATTCCCCTCTCAACTCCGCTACATGCCGTGGCGGCTAGAATTCATCTTGATACAACCCTTACACTGTGCTCGGTGTACCTGGCGCCCAGGCTATCCCTAATTACCAGGCGGACCTTGTCGCTTTAATTCAGAAGTTTCCCGGCACCCCATGCTAGTCCTTGGCGACTGTTAACCTCCGCCAACCCACTGTGGGGGGATTCTGTTACTTCTCCCAATGCTGATTGGTTATTGGTGATTTTACAGGATTTCTCATTGGGAGATCTCAACACAGGTCTTTCAACTTTTGAGCGTTTTGATACGGGCACTTCTTTCCTGTGTCAAACATCTCTTGTGTTCCATCTCGGCTGTCGATCGTTTCGGAATGGGAAAGGTCGCCTTTCCTTTGTTGGAGTGACCATTTAACCCGATCGTCATTCCCTTCCTTCCATCCTAGTCTCAGCAACAACCTTAAATTCTAGCTGGCGGTACGACAGAGCCGATTGGCCTTCCTTTTATCAGGCCCACTTACTTCCAATCCTTCTTGCATCAACTGTGTTCCCTTCTCCGGAGGAAGCTTCACACGCGCCATTTTCAGGAATACGATCCCTCAGGCGGCTATGGGACATATCCCTCGTTCCTCTCTGGCACCACGGCAAATCTACGACCTCTTGGTGGGGCCGGGAAAATGTGCTCGGGCCTCTTCGAGAAAAGCGGAGCCTCTGCAAGTTGTACAAGCTTACCCCTACCCTTCCAAACTTGATTCTTTTTAAGGCTGCGGCTGCTCGGTTCGAGGTGGCTCAATAGACGGAACTACGGAAAAGCAAGTTTTTTCCGGAACTACGCCTCCACTGTTACATCTTCTACACCAGTTTCAATCAGATTTTTAAGGTTGTTGCCATAAGATTCTAAGAATACAACCAATCAGACCCCTATACTCCTTAATATATGGCCACAGCCCTCTTGATGTCATCTCTGCTCCGGGAGTGGTTGCTGATGAGCTGGGCTTTCACACTTTGTTTCCTGCTCCAGCGAGTCCCGATTTTGTGAACCGGTTCGCTCTGACCGCTTACGGGTGCGGAACCCCAGACTTTTTGGTTCCGCCTGGGAGGGCTGATTAGTAATTATTTAAGATATGAATTTCGGGAGGCTAAAATCTTTTGCAATGATGGGAGCTACCCCCTGGCCCTGATGGCATTTTCTTTCCGATGCTACGGCATGTTCAT
>JABUQX010130326.1:10000-15000 GCA_015478945.1 Trachelipus rathkii
AGCAAAGAGGAGGAAATGGGTAGAGTGAAAAGTTGAAGAATGGTAAATCTGAGTATATAGTTGAAATTACTGGTGAAATGATCAAGAACGGAGCCGAGATGGTGATTAATTGGATCTTGAAGTTGTGTAATAAAGTGTTTATGGAGGGTTAGTTTCCGATTGGATTGGAGGAGAGCCAATAATCAGTACCTTTAATAAGGGTAAAGGCGAGATAAAGGGAAATGTAGAAATTATAGGGGTATTTAGTTTATTGAGTGGTCTTAGAAAGATATATGCTGCCTGTTTTGGTCGAAAGATGCGCAGAGTGACTGAAGACTGATTGGTAAGAACAAGGTACGTTTAGGAGTAGTAGAGATGTGTGGGTCAAATCTTTACATTGAAGCAAATGATAGAGAAAATGAGGGAGAGGAAGAATAAATTGTATTTAGGTTTTATGGATTTGCAACAGGGGTATGATAGGGTTAATAGGGAAGGTCTATGGCAGGTGTTAGTGATTATAATAGTGTTGGTGGAATAGGCTTCCCTGAATGGAATCAAAGTATGTTGATGACTAGTGAGGTGTGTGTTAAGAAATAATCGGTCGTCAAAAAGTGATTGGTTTTAATATATAATAGCGGAGTGAGGCAGGGTTGTGTTAGTCTCCTTGGTATTCAATTTGTATATGGATGGAGTTATGAAAGAATTGAAGGTGGGCGTGACAGGAAATGGTGTTAGAATGATGAAGATGAGTGGAGGGTGCCCTACCTATTATATGCGGATGATTTGGTTTTGTGTGGCGAATCTGAAGTTTGAGAGGATTGGTAGAGAGATTTGGCAGGGTGTGTAAAAGGAGGGGTTTGAAAGTAAACACATAGATAAGAGTTAGGTTATGGTTGTGAGTGAGGACAGTCCTCAGTGTGAAGTTAAGTTTTTAGATGGTGAGCAGCTGGAACAAGTGTCTGAGTTTAAATATTTAGGGTATATGTTGGATGAGAAGGGAACGGATGATGCAGAGTTTAGTAGGAAAGTTTGAATGGAAAGAAGGTGGCTGGTGCAATAAATCGCGTGGTGAATGTAAAGGGATCTAAGTCTTTAGTTCGCGTAGGGTCTTAAATGAGGTTATGGTGTTACCTGTGCTATTGTAAATAGTGAGACTATGGTCTGGGATAAGAAGTATAGATCTAAGTTCAATGTGTTCAGATGACAATCTTAGGGGCGTGCAGGTGTGGAAGAATTGATAAAATGAGGAATAAACATATTAGAGAGTTGTGTGGTGTGAAGAAAGGGGTAAACGAGAGAATAAATGAAAGTATGTTGAGATGGTTTGGTCATGTGGAAAGGATGAATGATAGTCGGTTTTTAAGCAGATGTATAGTGGCGAGTGTGTTGAAAACCGACTGGCGTGGAGATCGAGAAAAGTGGATTGAGTGTCAGTAAACGAATGTCTGAAGGAAGAGAAATGTGAGTTTTGGCAGAGGCGAGAATAAAGGTGCATAATAAGAGAGAATGGGGGGTTTTGTGAGGGGGTATGGATTGTGGCCTCACCTGGGTCAGGGATGAACCCTTACAACTGATGATTTACCATAAGTGAGGTCCGTCGCAGTCCGTGAAGCTATAGGGTGGATTTTCTGACTGTGACGAGTCTTTACTAATTAATGATGGAACAGAGAGGGATGGGGTAAGGCTGGGCTTTCTTTTCAACTTTTGCCATATTCCTTCTACTGCTTTCTTTTCTGATGCCCTTTGTTACGCAAACCTTACCAAACCAGTCTTGGGGAAAAAAGGTAGATGAAAATATATATAATATAATATATATTATATATATATTAATATATATATATATAATATAATATATATATTATATATATATAATATATATAATAAT
The DNA here is from genome assembly GCA_015478945.1 of Trachelipus rathkii. NCBI lineage: Eukaryota > Metazoa > Arthropoda > Malacostraca > Isopoda > Trachelipodidae > Trachelipus > Trachelipus rathkii. The sequence continues at coordinate 11,865 of JABUQX010130326.1, forward strand.
ATATATATATTATAAGTATATATATATATAGTATATAATATATAATATATATATATATCAGGAGGCGACTCACTGACTCGTGCTACTCGGTGCTCAGCACGAGTTGAACATTTTAGAAAACGATCTTATTTTTGCAAAATTTCATAATATTAACGATAAATATTCTCTTATTTTTTTTGCGAAAGTTGGTCAAATAAATGAAATTATTACATAATAAATATAAAAGATTATGTAAAATTGAAACGAAAAAGGGAAGAATAGCCGCTATTAATAAACGCTTTTAACACATTAAAAATTGCACTAATCCGTGCCCAAAGCAATTGGCGGATATCATATCAGTGAATTTAGAGTATAAAATTATTTATCAATACTATGTTTTTAAATGATATGTTTAAATACTATACATAATAAATAAAATTTTATAGCAAAAAATATTTAATAAAACAAATAAAATAATAAAAAATAACTAAAATACTTTAGTAAATTATAAAGAAAAAAAAAAGAGTAACTTGAAATATTATTAAAGTTAATCATAGAAACAACAGTAGAAAACGGTTTAAATAAAAAAAAATTTAATGGGATCAACTCCAGTATTTAATTAATATATAATATATAATATATATATATAATATTATATATATATATATAATATATATATATATATATATATATATATATATTATATTATATCCATATATATTATCATATATAATTTAATATAATATATAATATATATAAGTATATATTATATATATATATATATATATATATATATAGTATATATATATATATATATATATATATATATAAATAGAGAGAAGAGAGAGAGTAGAGAGAGAGAGAGAGAGAGAGAGAGAGGGACGAGAGAGATAGAGAGAGAGAGAGAGAGAGAGAGAGAGGAGAGAGCAGAGAGAGGGAGAGAGAGAGAGAGAGAAGAGAGGAGAGAGAGAGAGAGAGGAAAGAGAAAGAGAAAGAGAGCACGATAGTAAAAAGTTACTGCAGTCGCCACTGATATATATATATATAATAATATTATAATATAATATATATATTATATACTACTATATATATATATATATATATTATATATATAATATATAATATTATATATATATTATATATATATATTATATATATATATATATACCGGTATATTAAATATATATATATATATATATATAGTATATATTATATATAATATATTATATATATATATATATATAATATATATTATATATATATATATAATATATAACTAATATAATAATAATAATATATAATAATAATAATAATAATAATAATAATATAATAATAATAATAATAATATCCATGTTGAAATGTAAATAATAATGCCCTAGAGCACTAAAAACTTTATTAAGCACTAAACTCTACTTTATATATTGTATACCTCTTTTAACATATTGTATTTACTGTATTTTAATGCTAAATACCCTAAAAAGACTTGATATATATGAAAAATAAGTAATTTAAAGAAAAAGAACAAAAAAAAACAAAAAAAAACAAAAAATTTTGGCCATTGGTCTTTTTTTAAAAAAAAAAACGTGTTTTTTTTTTTTTAAAAAAAACGGTTATGATATTTTTTTATATATATATATCTAACTGTATAATTATAGTATAAATATAGTATAAAAACTAAAATTTATACAATCAAACAGGGCAGAAATATGAACTAAAATTACTAAATAATCGATGTTGTGTAGTAGGTAGGTTTTAATTTCAGTGAATTTTAAAATATTAAGTAGATGAAATTACAAATCAGCCATCGTCCCCTAAACCACTTCAACACCCCCCATTTTTTTCTAAGGCTCCTTACCGCCCTCCTCTTAGCCTCCAGCGCCCACAAGGGGGCGTTATCGCCCACTTTGAGAAAGACTGTACTAGAGGTAGCAAGTCGAAAAACCTTAGATCGTATCTTATAAAGGAGGACAGTGTGTGCATGAGAAACCACCCAGATATCGTGATGTAACTTCATACAAGGGCAATAAAATCACCTATACAGAGAAAGCGAACTTGAATGGTGAGAAGTTTCGATGGCGCCTCTGAACCACCCCACCCAACCTTCCTTTTTTTAAGCCTTTTACAGAAGAAAAGTAATGTGACTTAATAATTAAGGTTCAGCGAGCAAGCAAACGCAAAAATATTAAGAACAGGGGAAGGTTTGAGTTGTGTGTTTTCTATGAAGGTATTATAGTTGAGTGGAAGATTATGTCAATTCGATAAATAAAGAAACTGTGCTTTTGAGGCATTGAAAACTACTACTACTACTACTACTAGCCTACTTACTACTACTTACTTACTACTACTACTTAACTATTACTACTTACTACTACAACTACTACTACTACTACTACTATTATAATTATTATTATTAATATTATATTATTACTAACCTATATTTCTTCTTTAGTCAGCAATTAAAAATGAGGAGAAAGATCAGATGTCATCTGTTTCCAAGGCACCATCCTGTATTCGATAATGGATGTTGAAATGAATAGGTTCGACTCCTAAATTGGAATGAGTAATGAAGAGTGGGATCATCGGTATTGTAATGGATTGGGGAAGATAGTAATAGAAAGATCATTATTGAAAAGTAGAAAAAGAGCTTTGGATAAGATAAAACCTTGAGGAACACCAGCATTAGTTCATTTAAAGAATGAACCGTAATCGTCTACAACAGCTGCTATAGAACGACCGGAAAGGAGATCAGAGAGAATGCCACAGAACGATGTGCCTGGCTCTATCGAATGCTTGCGGTATGTCTACTATACCGCCACAGCAACGATTTCACCAACCACAATTGTTGCTACTAGATTTGTGAAATAATTTCAGTCTCGCCATGATTCGAACCACCGACAACAAGGCGTCGCCGTTAGACAATAGTTACAGGAGACATGACGTTCATTTGACTCTGGTTCTTTGTTCCTGTAACCAGAAGCTCCCGAGTGAAATGCCATTTGGCCCCAGTAGGGGGTCCATGCACCCTTCTATGGATTTAAATAAGTGCCGAGCTCACACAGCGATATCGAAGCAGGGGCCTTCTTTTTTGGTTAGGTGGATTGGAACAGTGGCAGGGTCTCTCTGCACATTGTTATAAACGGCGATTACTGTTGCATAG
>JABUQX010130326.1:25000-29165 GCA_015478945.1 Trachelipus rathkii
CGGAGGGCAATATTTTTTATTCTTTGTAATTTAATTTTATTAGTAGATGAGGTTAGAGAATACTAGACCGTTGAATCATAGTTGATTGTAGTTCTTGAAAATTGTTTGAATATAGTTGACAGTATGGTTGCTTAATTGCTGAAGCTGTATTGAGATAGAGTTAGTAGGCTATTTTTAATAAATGTAAATACTGCAATAGACTGCAGCATGCGTTGGTTCGACCCCAGAGGAGGCAATTTTCTTTACCTTCCCACAATAGTTCTTTATTTACTATACAAATTTAAGCTGCGGTCTATTGCAGTATTTACATTTATTAAATCTTACAGAACGAGGGAAGGACAGGGTGAAAACCTGTTGATATCGTTTTGAAGGGGGCTCGGTCGTTTGAAAGTTGTTTTTGAATCTAACTTTTTTGGGTTAGAGGATAGCTCAGTCGGTAGAGCATCCGAGTAAGTCAGTCTCAGTCACAACATGCGTTGGTTCGACCGTAAAGGAGGCAATTTTCTTTACCTTCCCACAATACTTCTTTATTTACTATTCAAATTTAAGCTGCGGTCTATTGCAGTATTTACATTTATTAAATCTTACAGAACGAGGGAAGGACAGGGTGAAAACCTATTGATATCGCCTTGAAGGGGGCTCGGTCGTTTGAAAGCTGTTCTTGAATCTAACTTTCTTGGGTTAGAGGATAGCTCAGTCGGTAGAGCGTCTCCGAGTATGTCGGTCTCGTCGCAACATCAGTAGTAATATACATGATTGGGATGAGAGTTATCTAACCACAAACCACAAAACTGATAAGGATGCGAAGAACAGAGAGACTTCAAAGGATGCCGCCATAAAAGGTCACTTCAAAAAGTGACCGCAAGCCGAAAAAGGTCACCTGCCTCTATATTCTATATTCTATATATTCTATATTCTATATATTCTATATTCTATATATTCTATATTCTAGCTTCTAGCACGTGCCGACCTATATTGTAGAATACACCGGTCTTAGTGTCTAACCCTAGGTTATTGGGTACGGGGAGTCGATTGGTGTATATTAGAAGGTGCTAGGATGCTTCCTTCTATGAGTTATTACCCTACCCCCTTTTCTAGGGCCTTTTTTCTAAAGGCATTTTGGAAAAACCATTTTTTTGGGTCCGTACGTCATAGAATACACCCGTATTAGTGCCTACCCTAGTTATAGGTACGGGGAGTGATTGGTATACATTAGAAGGTGCTAGGTTGGTTCCTTCTATGAGTTAGTATCCCCCACCCCCCCTTTCTAACCCTTCTAGTGCGATATATCGTATATGCCTGAATATTTCCGATATTTGTATCGATTAGTACATATTCGACACTGATGAATCGATTCCTGTGGTTTACAACGGAATCGATTCACTCCTAACAAGAGTTAGTATTAGATATTACCCTACCCCCCTTTTCTAACATTTTTGTTTCTTGAGCTATGAAGCCGAGCTCGGTGTTGTCTAGTATGTTTTGAGGTATGCCGAGTCGATTGCCGCTATTGCCGAGCATGACGTTTCAGCCATTGCGGTTTTAGAACGCACCAACATGCGTTTTTTCGTAGATGGCGACCCTACGTCAAAACCTATCATGACGGGTGTCAAACAAGGGTAGAATGTCTTCTCAAAAATAAGATTCCCGTAGTTACTTTCCCGACGCCATAACGTCCCAGAGCCCCCAGCCGGGTCATTTATGCGGCAAGAAATGACCCCAAAATGACATATCTGTTAGCAAAAGATGTGTTAGGAGTCATCGTATCTTCTGCAACTTGGTATGCTTCCTTATATGTTGCAACATTATTGTATCCAATGTTTCAAGTCGTCCCCAAGGGTCCCCCGAAGGGGGCCCCACCCCCCTCAAAAGAGCGAAAAAATGGACTTAGAAAGCTGAAAATTGGTGAGTGTATAGAAGAGAATAAATGAAATAGAATGGCTATGTTAAACTAATTGGCGAACCATATGGAGCCGGAGCCGGAGCTGGTGGTTGCGGTGCCGAATGGAATTCAGGCTCCTACCACATATTAGAACAAATGAGGTGTCTACATATATGTTTTCAATGGTGTAGAATTCATTTTTGAGGGTTTCAGTAGGCATAACTGATTCTTCTAGCTTCTAGCACGACATGTCCTACATCTTAGAACACACCCCATATTAATGCCTACCCTATGTTATAAGGTACGTAGAGTCGATTGGTATATATTAGAAGGTGTTAGGATGCTTCCTTCTACCAGTTAGTACCCAACCCTTTTCTAGCACTTCTAGCAATGACATGTCCTACGTCATAGAATACACCTAATATTAGTGTCTACCCCTATGTTTTGAGGTATGAGGATTCGATTGGTGTGTATTAGAAGTTGTTAGGATGGTTCCTTCCTTCTACGATTGACCCCCTTTAGGTCGCTTAGCCCCCTTTTCGATGTTTTGGCCTTGATATTTCGGTCTTGGCCTTGATATTTCGGCCTTGATACCGTATCAAGGCCTGAAATTGACCTTTCATAAAAGTTCGTGAGGGATTAAGTGAGATTAAGTCGAGCACATGTAGGTACCTGACGCAGTACCTGTTGTAGGGAACTGTCCTAACATGAGGTCATGTAGGTATCTGCCCCTAACTTAAGTCCCTGTATGTACGCTGTCCTAACCTCACACCTTACACCTACAGCCTACACACACACCACACAGCACACAACACCACCACACACCGCTAGGCTTACTTATACACACACGCACACCCACTTACACATATAACGTATAATTTATTAATACACACCTTTAAGGCTCACACAATACCTACGCCGTAACACTTACACACACACACACATTCACATACACTATGACACTTATACCCACATACACACACCCATAGACACTTACACCCCCATAGACACTTTACACTGCACCCATAGACACTTACAATCACCCATAGGACACTTACACCTACACTCACCCATATACACCTACACTCACACACACCACACACACACCACATACACACACACACACACACCACACACACACACTTTGAAGCCTCAACTTTGATGCCTCAGCTTTGATGCCTCAACTTTGATGCCTCAGCTTTTGAGGCCTCAACTTTTGATGCCTCAGCTTTTGATGACTCATCTATGCCTCAGCTTTTGATGACTCATCTTTGTTACAGGAAGAAGAAGGAGGAGGAGAAGAAGAAGAAGAAGAAGAAGAAAGAAGAGAAGAAGAAGAAGAAAGAAGAAGAAGAAGAAAGAAGAAAGAAAGAAGAGAAGGAAGAGAAAGAAGGAAGAAGAAGAAGAAGTCTCATATGAGCCGGAGCACGGAGTCCGGAGTTGTGATGGCGGAGTCAGACTGGAATTCTGGCTCCAGTTACATATTGACTCAATTGAAACATGATATATATATATATATATATATATATATATATTATATATATATATATATATATATATATATATATATATATATATATATATATATATATATATATATATATATATATATATATATATATATATATATATATATGTTTCAAAGAACATAGATTCCGAATTTTTGGGTTTCGCAACCCCAAAATGAGTTCGAGGACCCCTTTGAGTGGATCCTCAGCTGGAAAAAAAGAAAATTACAGAGTACAGGGCAGAGAAAAGATGAAGGAAGGAAATAGAAGTTTCGTAAGATAGAACAAATGAATCATTGAGTTATCGGTATCGGGGGGACACCGGTGCAGGGTCGGTGCGGTGCCGAATTAGTAAATATGTGCTTGTCACCATAATATTAGTGTGTTTATATACGTTTTTAGTGATGTAGAATATGAATAACATAGTTTCATTACACTCAAAGATGTCTAGGGACCCCAATTGAGATGGGAGCCGAACCCCAAAATGTGGTTTTTACCCCTTTTAAATGAAATTTTAAAAGGATATAAGTTAATAATACATAGACTTACGCTCTATCAACAGCCCCATGTTGCATAAATATATGTAGCAGCAGCCCTATGTTGTACAAATATATATAAAACTTAACACAGAGAACTTAAGTGGTTCTCTCTTAGCCATACACAATGGTATACATATGTTATACAACTGAGATATTCAAGTCAAAACTTGCATTCGACTTGTTTAATGTATGATATATCAAGTCCCTATATAAAGGTATGTGAATGTGTATGCATG
>JABUQX010130327.1:0-21239 GCA_015478945.1 Trachelipus rathkii
AATACATATTTTCATGTTACTGTATACGAATAATAAAGCTTAACTATGACTATAATCTCTTAATCATTGGATCACGAGCGAGAAGGAGGGGGTAGGGTGTGCGATTGCTTAGAGTTTATTTATTGATTAATTGATATTTTTAATAAAAGTGAATAAAAATTTAGTAAAAATAAAATGTTTTAATAATTTTATGTAATGTTAATTTACAATAAAGAATGCATCAGAATAGGCGGATAAAATAAAAATTAAAATGTGGCATACGAGCTTAACCATGCAATCATCTTGCCAAACAAACATCATGTCACAGTACCTCTTATAAGGCATTTCTATGGAATTAATGGGCATTTATGTAAACAGACAGTTTAAATTTATTGAAAGAAAGTATTACATTATTGGTTCAAATAGAATTATTAAGAAAATTTTAAAAGAATGCATATTTTGTAGAGCACTTCATGGAAGACCAAGTGAGCAACTGATGGAAGATTTATCCAGTGGTAGACTTGTAAACGACATCTCTCCCTTTTCAAATATAATCATACAGCAGATGCATTTGGTCCATTCGTAGTTGTAAAGGGAAGAAGTAAGGTTAGAGAAAAGTTATGGATTAATATTTTCATGCTTAAGTACAGAACAATTCATTTAGAAATGTTATATTCGTTAGACACTGATGCATTTATCAATGCTCTTAGAAGGTTTATAGCCGCAGAGGTAATGTAAAATTGATCCCATAGGATAATGGAACAAACTTTGTGAAAGCAAGTAAAGAATTAAAAGGGCAAATTGAAAATTGGAGTAACAAGCAAGTACACAAAATGTTAGAGCAAAACGAAATACAGTGGATATTCCATCTACCTCATACTTCTCATAAATTAGGTAATTTTGAAAGACACACTAGTGCTGTGAGGAATATATCACAAGCATTACTCTTAGAACAGCCAATAACATTGACAGATGACAATTTGAAAACTTTTTTTTTGTGAAATTAAGTTCATCATAAACAACCGCCCAATAACAGAAGTTACCAATGATTAGAAAACTTAGAAGCTTTGACACCTAATCATCTACTGACTCTTAAAGGCAGCATAACATTTCCTCGAGGTTTATTCCAGGATAAGGAAGGTTACCTATATAGAAGATTGAAACAAGTTCAATATCATGCAGATTTACGTTGGAAAAGATGGATAAGAGAACACTTGGCATTAGTGCGGAAAAGAAGGAAATGGATAACAGAAAGAGATTCACACAAAGAAGGTGATCTAATTCTTTAAATAGATGACATGAAGCCTAGAAGCATGTGAATTTAGAAAGAATTTTAAAGGTGTATAAAGATGATTTAGAAAGAGTCAGAGTAGTAGATGTAAAATTAAACAAAGACAAAAAAAAACGTATGAATACGACAGTTTTAAAAATACTAATTACAAAATTGATCATGCTGAGAGAAGGTGCAGGACTGTAAAATGAGAATTATAAACTAGTAATAATAATAAGAGCACATAATATTCTTAGCAAGAGGAAAATGTATTATATTTTGAAATAAAAAAGGAAAATACTGCCATTCACCGACTGTGGTTAGAACATTTGCCTAAGACGATCCAAAATAAAGCTAAAGAAGGAAAGTAAGAATTGATTGCAAGGAAGGAAATCTGCTTAACAATCAGATTTGAATTAGGGGCATTACTCGGGGCTTGCAAATAGAAAAAAGGCTAAAGAAAGTCAATATTTAAGTAAAAAGAATATAAATAAAGAAGAAAGAAGAACCTGCAAGCAAATACAAGCTATTGCAGAAACTCAAAGAAGCTACTGAAGCCACAATACTGACTTTTTCTTAATTAAAGAAAAAACAGGAATTGAAACTTTTAACTTGCCAAATAATGACTTCTTTGATCTAAAATAATGTCCAAATTTTACGTTGGCAAATTTCCCTTCCTGGATAGAAAATTAAAGTATTAAGGAAGGATGCAAGCAATTCGTAAATTCTTCAAGTAGTTCTAAAATATTAAAAGAAAACAGCTCTACAACCAAAGAAATCCACCATATCCCATCTCTTCTGAAAAAAAAGCTCTATTCGTCAGTATTTAAGGTTAGTTAATGTTAAAGTTGTTATAAAATTGTTGGTGTACATGTTGTATGAATGTATAAAATAACAAAATGAAAATATATTAAAATGTAACTTTTAAAAAGTGTTTAATAAAGAGTCACGACCAAATAACAATATATTTTATGTAAAATTATATTATGTAAATGTATATTGTATTGGTATTATTATATTTTTTTGAATCCTGTTCATGTTTTCGGATGTAATAAATTGATGGTTATGAACTCCGTTTTTATTTTCTGTTGATGAAGAGGATCACCAACACACCATCAGGTATATATGATAACTGCTTGAGTGTATATGGTCCAGTAAAGATTTAATTTCTTTTACCTCAATTTTAAAATCCGTAAGTATATTTAATAAGTTCATACCAGAACTATTAATCTCCATAATATTACTCAATATTTTCTCAGAAAACATTGACTCAAAATAAGCATTGAAAATATTCATCGATTCTTTACTGAACTTGCTAAATTTTCATTAATTTTAATTCGACCAATTGTCCTATTCTTACCTTTAAATTTATGTAAGCTAAAAAAATTATGGGTCCTTATTACTTACTATTACTGCCTAAATTAATTTCTGTCTCTCTCTTTACCTCTCTTATTGACTAGTTAAGTTCATTTCTAATTTTTCCATAATTTGCTAAATCTTCCTTTCTACTACTACCCTTTGATTTTTTAAAACATCTACACTTTTCATTGATTTCCTCTCTTATTATCTTTCTATTTCACCAAACAGATTTTCTCGCCTCCCTAATGAAAACAGATCTTTAAAACATACTGACTGAATATTCATAAAAAGCTGTTTAAAGAATTCCCACCTGATAAAACAATTTTGGTCATTAAACTCCTTATCACCATCAGATATCGCATTCATGGTAAATCTAATTATATTATGGTTACTAATTCCTAAATTCTCCTCAAATCTAACCTCATCCACCATGCTGCATGTCTTGTAAGTCCTTGGACCGCATGACTCAAAAACTTGTCTATTATACAGTTTATAAATACAGAACTTCTATGATCCACATTAGAAAGGAATCTCATTGAATGTCAGAAAAATTAAAATCACCAATTCTGATTATAATATTTTTTTATTGAGTTATGCTATCTCGATTTCTTTCACCATTCCCGTGTCTTTTTTTGACTCTGGGCAAAAGGTCTATAAAATGCAACTATTCTGCATTATTTATTATGCATAAGGATATCTACCCATACATATTCATGGGCAAGAGGTTTATAAAATAAACTATTCTGCATGATTTATTATGCATAAGGATATCTACCCACACATATTCAACACCATGTTTAGTTTAATGACAGTCATTAAGGAGAGGGCTCGATTTTTGCTTAAGGGGTACATTTTAGCCCCTATTTTAAAATGAACCCAAAATTCTTGATTTTCAGCTGATTTTGGCCAAACAAAACTGTAGCTTTTTCTATCCTTTAAAACATTGTTTGCGGGTGTTTTCTGTCTGTAGTTATTTTTTCAAAATTTTCATTTTTTCAAAAATATGTTTTTGACATTTTTGCCTTCACCCCCTACATTTTTTTCGAAATGATTTAAAACTTGAAATATACATAGATGGGTCCATTACCTAGAGCAGCGGTCTCCAAACTTTTTTGATCGCGTACCCCCAAGACGAAAATAATTATAAGTTGTACCCCCTACAGGCCTATAATATAATATATAATATACACATGATATATAATGTATAACGTACACATAATAATATAATATAATATAATAAATAATAAACGACCAATGAGAGAACCTCGCAGTCACGTGATACGTGATCATAAACTCGCAAGTGATCGTGAGCCTACTTATTTGGCGTACCCCAAAGTATCACTTTGGGTACCCTCCGGGGCACGCGTACCCCACTTTGGAGACCACTGACCTAGAGAATACAAAATTTCTTTTTGAATTTTGATCCCCGATCCCAGAAATGGTCGAAATTCAAAACCTACCTATTTTTCTTATGAAAATGAAAAATTGTGATATTTTTTCCCAGTCAAGCGATCAGGATGAAATTTTCAGGCCAAAGGTAATCGGAGAGATTACACATTTTTTTATTTAGATAACATTTTGTCATTGTACTTTTTGGATTTGTACTTGAAACAAATTTTCAAAAAAAAAAAATCAATTTTTTAAAAAATTCTTTTTTTGAGTATAACAAATAATTATCTAAGTAAAAAAATGTATCTTACCCGACTATACAAGCCCTGAAAATTTGATCTAGATCGGAGAAGTAGAAAAAATATATCAATATTTCACCTTTTCAAAAAACAAATTTTTGAAAGTGAAATATTGATATATTTTTTTTTTCAATTTATCCGATCAACATAAAATTTTCAGACCTTGTATGGTTAGGCGAGATACATATTTTTTACTTAGTTAATTTTTTTTGTATACTAAAAAAAAAAAAAAAATTAAATTTCCCAAAAAAATTTTTTTTAAATTTCTTCAAAAGACAAATCGAAAACTACTGCATATACAAAATATTGATCGAAATTAAGAAATGTGTATCTCTCCCGAATACCAATATCTTCAAAATTTCACCCAAATCACATGGCTAGAAAAATTTATCGCAAATTTTTCATTTTCAAAACTAAAAAAAAAAAAGTAGATTTTGGTCAAAGCTCAAAAAATAAAAAAATTATGCATTATCTAGGTAATGGATCCACCTATGTATATTTCAAGTTTGAAGTCATTTTGAAAAAAAACTGTTAGAGGTGAAGCCAAAAATGTCCAAAAAATTGGTTTTAAAAAACTGATTTTTTTTTTTTTTTAAACGACGTTTTAGAGGACAGAAAAGCTACAATTTACTTCTTTTTTGGTCAAAATTGGTTGAAAATTAAGAATTTCGGGTTCACTTTAATATTGGGGTTAAAATGGGGTGACCCTTCAGGAACATTGCTTTCAACATAAATGGCTACACCACCACCACCACCACCACCCTTCTTTACTTTATACTGATATAAATAAAATGAATATCAATCTATTTCATATTCCTGAAAGGAGTCTCCGTACAATTCTTCATTAACCCATGCCTCAGTTATGCAAATAATGTTTGGATTCTCCTTTATGATATAATTAATCAGCTCATCTTTCATATTTCTAGGGGTATGAGCATTTGTGTAGAAGTATTTGATATTAGAGTTGCTGTTACTGGAATTTATAGCATCTTTATTTGAGCCTTTAGCAACACTAGTTTTATTTATCAAACCACCATTACAGCTACCATTTCTATTATTATTCATGTTAAGATAAAGGCCATCAATCCTAACTTTGCCTATTTTTTTTTATAGACAAGTCACCAAACTAGCACTGGAAAGCTCATCACCTTTGTGACTCAAGTGAGCTCCGTCTTTTGCAAAGAGTTATTTGTCCAGAAATTCTCAACAAATCAAAAATCTAAATTTTCTGAAATACAATTTCCTAACCCTTTAATTTACACATAAAGCCCTGCCTCCCAATTCCTGACCTGCACCTAACCTAGGTAAAATCCCAGAAATCATACACCTTCCACTAGCTTTTATCTTCTGAATCATGCTTCTAAAATCTTCTGTTAATTCTTCTGACCTTCTATGTCCTATATCATTTGCACCATCCTATTTGAATCGACATTTGTGTACACAATCACTCTATCTATCATATTCATATCAATAATCTATCATTCTGGCATCTGAATAACATGCTCTCATTCGTGTATACTTATTTTGAAAAGACCTATTTAGGTATCGTGTCATAGAATCTCTAATAAGCAATGAATAAGGTTTCCCTTTAGAAAACTTACCATTACTATTCAAACCTGTTATTGCAGTTCACTGGTTAACTGACATTCGAGATCCTAATCTTCTTATTTCTATTTTCTACAACTCATGATTCATCTTCAGATTTTTAAACTACTACTTTAGCCCCTTCCCTCTCATCTTCCTGTCTGAGAGAATCACCAGTCTTTTCTACCCCTGTAGCTCACTCCATTCTAGTTTAACATACATTTTTTCTAATTATTAAAAGTTTCAAAAGGATAATTTTAGTTAATACCGGCAAATATAAACAAGAAGCACTCATTTCAAATTTAATACATGGAAATATTAAAAATGTTATTCAAAAATAAATATATATATATATATATATATATATATATATATATATATAATATATATATATATATACTATATATATATATATATATATATATATGTGTGTGTGTGTGTGTGTGTGTGTGTGTATGTGGCTTGCACTCTACTTTGCATCCGTGGAATCCATCTTCTGTAACTCTACCCTAAACTTTTTGCTCTTGGTCTGAGACCAGATGGCTAAGAATTCATCCTCTAACTCGTTAATATAATCAACTATAACTTATTTCATAATTTCCGTCTGAAGGGGGATATGTGCCCTATGTAAACATAAACATCCTGTAACACGTCCTCGAGAATCATGAATCTCCCAACTTTGATGTTCTGTAACTTAAAATCTTTCTCCTTCTACTACTAAAATAATCTTGTGCTTCAACTACTGTTCTTCTAACAGAACAGATTTTCACGCCTATTTTTGATTACCTTACTACCTTTCTCACGAGACTGTTTATATCTTCTCATCCAAATACTGAGGTGCTCTATTTGGGAATTTCAATGTACACACACTGAATGTTTGGGGTCCTCTCATACAGATTTTGGTGGGGAGGAGGCCGAATCATCAGTATGTTCAACGATCTGAGCAACTAATTTAAAAGAACCTACACACATTCCGGATCGTCACAACCCATTCTTGAACACACTAAGTCCTTCTCTCTATAAATACAACCACCTTCGCCTCCTATCGGTAAATCTGACCACAACCTTATATCTCTTAATTTTAATACTTTCTCTCCAAACGCTCCATACAGGGAGATGAGGATGAGGAGGCCGAAACGGACTGATTGGGTGATTTTGCTTTGCTTCTATGCTAGCTATTTCTGGAGTGATTATTTTGACACTAAAGAAGCTTCAGCTGATAAGGTGCAGCTTGTAATTGCTATTGGGATGAACAAGGTCATTCTTCTTGTTCTAAATCATTATCTCCTAATCAAAATCCATGGTTCGATCGTGGCTGTTCTCTGGCCATTCAGGCGAAAAACAGTGCGTATCGGGTGTGGAAAAATTTCTCAATTCTCCTATCACTCTCGGCTAATTTTCATTCAAGTAGAAATCGTTGCAGGGATATGCTTCGACGAGCCAAAAGCGGACTTTCATTAAACGAAAAGTGAGCTTGAGCTCCTTGGTTTTCCTACTGACAATCTTTCTGGCCTCTTGCCAAAGCATCCTCTAACAGCTTCTGTAAATCATCATTTCCTCCACCTATTCGCCCTGATGGTATTGTTACTAGCACATCGACTGAAAGGCCAATCTTTTTGACCTCCTATTTTCCTCTAACTCAACCCTGGATGATTCTGGCATTCTTCCTCCTCCTTCTCCTCCTCTCAGGTGTCCTATGCCCTTGATTACATTTGATCGGGTGTATGGGCCTTTCTGAAATCTATGAACGTAAGGAAGGTGGGTGGCCCGGATGGCATTCCTCCATGAGTTTTGAGGGAGTGTGTTTCCGTGCTGACCAGCCCCTCGTTCAACTATATTCTCTCTGCCTCAATACTAGCACTTTATCTCAGTGTTGGAAGCACGCACATGTCCAACCTTTTCCGAAAAAAGGAAGTCGCTCAGATCTTTCTAACTATCGCCCTATAGCTCTCAATTGTATTTTATCTAAGATCTTTTGAAACCCTTCTCAACTCTCATTTCTTAGACCATCTGGAATCTCATTCCCTTCTTTCCGATCGCCAGTACGGCTTTCGGTCGCTGAAGTCCTTACTGGCGATATACTTTCCTATTTAACAGATTTATGGTTTTCCGGCCTTAGGTACTACGGGGAGACTTGCGTTGTGGCGCTGGACATATCCAAAGCAATTGACCGGGTATGGCGCGCGTAACTGCTTTCCAAACTCCCCTCCTTTGGGTTTCGTCCCTCCTTCTCTTTGCTTTTACTTATGTCTACTTTCTTTCAAATCGCTTTCTTTATCGGCTGTTGTTGATGGGGCGACTTCTTTTTCCCTGTCAAAAGTGGTGTTCCTCAGGGTTCTGGTTTTGTCTCCTACTTTATTCCCTGCTTTCATTAATGATCTTCTCACGCTGCACATTCTACCTTCCACTCATATGCCCGATGACTCGACGCCTTTATTCTTCAACTAATTTCAATTCTGCTCCCCTTTTTACTTCTAGAATTGCCTCTCGTCTTAACCTTTCCGATTCTATTCTCGCTGATCTGGACAGAATTTCCGGGTGGGGTCTTCCAACCTTGTGAAATTTAATTCTTTAAAAACCCAACTTCTACAAATCTCCCTCTCTAGCACCTTCTACACTTTCCCTATGCTCTTCGAACGGTTCTTCGTCTCCTCCTGTTAGACAATATAAACAATTCTTGGCTTAACAAAAACAAAAAATGTCTTGGAACCTCACATCATCAAAACGGTTGCTAGGGCGGCCTCAAGAAACTGGGAGTTCTGTTTAGAACTGCGAGACTTTTTTTTTCCTCTTCTCAGTATCTCCAGCTATACAAGGGTCCTATCCGTCCTTGTATGGAGTACTGCTTCTCATATCTGGGGTCCTCTGGTTCCACCCGGCTTTTTTTTGGATAGGGTCGAGTCAAAGGCAAAAGGCTTATAAACTGTCCCTGTGCTTTCTAGTTCACTTGACCCTCTATCTTTGCGGCACGATGTCTGGTGCTTTACTCTTTTCTATAGGTACCGTAGTGGCAAGTGCTCGAGGGAATTTCCCACTCTCACCTTTACGAATGAACACGAAGCACAAAGGTATTGTGTCGGGCACATATTTTTGTGTTGATATTAGGACCCAGCTTTTGTTTCGCGCGGTCTTCCTTCTTTCCTGGCCACCTCTGTTCTGTGGAAATTCTCACCCATCTTCTGTGTTTCTACTCAATTTAATCTCCCTCATTTAAAGCCTGCGTCTGTGCTCATCTGCGTAATTTGCGTTAGAAGAATATTTGAGACGTTCAACACCCCCTCCTTGAATAGGGCTCTGCCCGTGAGCGGCGGTGACAAATGTAGTATTATATATTATATATATATATATATATATATATATATATATATATATATATAATATATTATGATCTATATAATATATATACATAATAGATAATATAATATATATAAACCCTTACCTTTTTTAAAGTAAAAAAAGTGAAATAAAATATAACAATGCATTCATTAAACAAAAACTAAAGTGAAACAAAATATAACAATGAATTAATAAAACAAAAACTTAAGTGAAACAAAATATACCAATACATCCATTAAAAAAATGAGTTTACAAGAAAATTTAGATATTCAAATAACTAGTTACTAAATTTCATTTCATTCTATTTGATGTTTTAGCTTCTCTGAGCAAGGACCAGCAGTAGTCACCTATCATGTTAGGATGTATTCTTCCTTGATATCGGTGTTCCATGGTCATAATGTCTTGATGGAATCTTTCTCCCTGTTCAGGAAGTGAATTTTTAGTGACATTCGACATGCAAGCTTCTGACAGCTATCCAGGAGTTTTCTTATCAACTCTTTGTAATTTTCAGCTTTGTTGTTACCAAGAAATCCAGAAACCACTGATTTAAATGCCCTTCAAGCAGATAAGTCCAAAGCAGTTAGATATTTCTTTAAGAGTTTTCTGATCTGTGGGCCAATGAATATTACTTCCTTCAATTTTGCCTCACTTAAAGCAAGAACTGTGTCCCGAGATATGCAAAGCCATCTCCATTTTTATCCATTCCCTTCACAAAGTTTTTCATTAAGTCTAATTTTATATGTAAAGGGGAAAACCAATATCTTCCTTGAGTCAACTAAAGGTTGATACTTAACATTTTAAAGTCTTGGAACATAGTTACTTCCTTTTGCCCACTCTTTCTGTATATAGTGCTTGTCTGTTGCTCTACTGTCCCATAGGCAAATGGAACAGCAGTATTTGGTGAATCCACCCTGAAGTTCCATTCGAATACCTATTTTAATGTCTCCACAGAGTTTCCAACCATATCGATTATACTGTAATGCATTAATTAAAACTGACAAACTGTCATATGTTTCCTTCATATCTGCTGAGTATGCTGCTGGTAATGAAGACTTGGCATTACCATTAGGAGGCAATACTGCTTTCAGACTTGTCTTTGAGTAGTCTTTAAAAAATTTTCATTCCTCTGTGACATGGTTGAAACCGAGTTCAGCCATCAAACCGTCAATACTTGAGCACATACATACCGATCGTTGCATGGTGAAGTATTTTGAAAATTGCTCATATCTTTGTCTATATACTGAAATTGTAATGCATGTTGTCGCAAAATTCCACTGCTGCAGCATAGATCCTAAGATTTCAGCTTGGACTGCTGAGATCTAATTCTCTTACTAGATCGTCGAGCTCTCCTTGTTGAATGAGATGGGGTGTCCTCTCATGAAATGGAACGAAGGACGGGTCAAATGATGTTGATGTTTCAATTTCCTCAACCGTTTCCTCTTCAAGGAATTTGAATTCTTTCAAGTCCATTGGTGGCTTAGGCACTGGAACTCCATGTCCATGCATTACTGGCAGAATTGCAGATGCGCGAGAAAGATAAATTATATTTAATTTTGTTTTATTTGAAAATCCTTGTACCTTTGTGAGGCAGAAATAGTAGTCTTCTAAGTGGCTAGTAGGTTCGCGCCAAACCATAGGTACAACAAATGGCATGCTTCGGGATTTTCTACATTAATCACTTAATAAAATTGGTGTAGCAAGTTGTACAAGATATATGGGGATCCCAATCTTTGTCCTGGTATCCAATGTGGCATCCAAAATAATAGTAATATGTTTTCTTAAATGTGGTTGTTAAAGACCGACGACCATTTTTTACAGTAAACTCATCACATATATAACAAAAAGTCTGCTGGATTTAGATATTTACGAACAGTTTCTATTCATTTCAAAATATCACAATTCACATTTATGATGTTTAACGAGGCAGCAACATACAATCACTTTCTCTTTTCAACAAAACATGAGACAATACGAAATGACTCAAGAAGAGCATCAAGCGTTTCCTCCTTCAACAAGACAAGATTGAACATGAAATAATATTCTCACTCCCTACATTGTTTCATATATATATAAATATATATATATATATATATATATATATATATATATATATATATATATAAATATATATATATATATATATATATATATATATATATATATATATATATATATATATATATATATACGGTATATACTATATATATATATATATATATATATTATATATTATATATAATATTATATATATATATATATATATATTATATAATAATATCTTCTTCCTTTTTTTCCCCAAAGACGAGGGTAGGTGCGTGACATGCTGCCGGAAAAGAGAAGTAGTTAGAAGAATTGAACACAAGTCGAAAAGGAAAAGCCCAGCCTTACCGCCCCCTCTATACTACTAGTGAGAACTCGTCGCATTCAAGAAAATCCACCCTAGAGCTTCACGGACCCTCACTATGGCATATCGTTGGGTGTAAGGGTTCATCCCTGGCCCAGGTGGGCCACACCCATATCCTCACAAAACCGCCGCCATTCACTCCTTTATGCACCTATATTCTCTCGCCTCTGCCAAACTCAAACCTCTCTCCTTCAGACATTTCGTTCACCGAGCAATCACTTTTTCTTCGGTCTCCAGCCGGTCGATTCCCAACACACTCACCACTATCACCATCCGCTTAACTAAACGACTGTCATTCATCCTTTCCACATGACCAAACCATCTTAATGTACTTTCATTTATTCTATCATTTACTCCTTTCTTCACACCATAACTCTCTAATACGTTCATTCCTCATTTTATCAATACTTTTTACACCTAACACGCCCCCCCCGCTAAGATTGTCCATCTGAACGCATTGACTTTAGATCTATACCTCTTAATTCCAGATCATTAGTCTCACTACTATACATTAAAAAAAACAGGTAACGTAACAACATACTCATGTAAGATCCTAGCCTACTAAGACTTAGTCCCTTCACATCCACCCAACGATTTAATTGCACCAGCCACCTCCTGCCATTCACAACTTTCCTACTACATCTGCATCATAAATTCCCTTTTTCATCCAACATATATCTTAAATATTTAAACTCAGACACTTGTTCAAGCTACTCACCATCTAACATAACTTCACACCGAGGACTGTCCTCACTCACAACAATAACTTTACTCTTATCTACGTTACTTTCAAACCCCTGCCTTTTAAACACACCTTTCCAAATCTCTCTATTAATTCCTCTCAAACTCTCTTCAGATCACCCACACAAAACCAAATCATGCCCATATAATAGGTAGGCCACCCTCCACTCACCTCCATTCTCCATCATTCTAACACCATTTCCTGCCACACCCATCTCTAATTCTTTCATAACCTCATCCATATACAAATTAATAACAAGGAGACATAACACATTTCCTCCTCACTCCGCTATTAATATTAAACCAATCACTTTTGACACCAATTTCCGTACACACGCTTCACTATCGTCCATACATACTTTTGATTCCATTCAGAAGCCTACCATCAACACGATATATCACTAACCTGCCATAGACCTTTCCCTATTAATCTTATCATCCGCCTGTTGCAAATCATCCATAAACCTAAATATCATTTATTTCTTCTTCTCCCTCATTTCTCAGTCATTTGTTTCATGAAAGATTTGATCCACAACATCCTCTACCACTCCTAACGGCACCTTGTTCTTCCACCAACAGTCCTTCATTCACACTCAACGCCTTCTTTCGAACTAAAATACTAACATATAATCCTTTCCTACAACACTCATAAACTAATTCCCTATAATTCCTACAGTTCCCCTTATCCTCCTTTATCCTTATATAAGGGTACTTATTACTGCTCTCCTCAATCCCTCGGAGCTATACCCTCCATAAACGCTTATTTACAACTTCCAAATTCCAATCAATCACCAATCTTCGCCTCCGTTCTTGATCAATTTCACCAAAAATTTCATCTATGCCTGCAGATTTACCATTCTTTCAACTTTCTCACTCTAACCATTACCTCCCTCCTTGCAAATGACCTCATCCCCAAAATACATATTCCATCTTGCACCATCAAACCCATATACATTCACTATCAACCTCTTCATTACTGTTAAATATTATTCAGATTCTCGAAGTATTCTTTCAACACTCCCCTCACATTCATTTCACCAGTTACAAAAGCACCATTCCAATTCATTATTCTAAGCAGATTCCCTTTATTTTCATTCTTAACCTTTTCGCGCTTCCTTCCCAGAAGAGCTTCCCCTATTCCCTTCTAAATCCCATTCATCCTCCTCAACTGTCATTTAGCTTCTTCTTTTTCCTCCTACGTATGCAGCCTTTTTAGTATTTCTTTCTTCCTCCTTATATACTTCCAAATCATCTTTCTTTTTGAAACTTCATCATTGGGCCTTTTTAGTACATTCAACCAGCTTCTTTTTTACTTTTAACCGCTTGCATCAACCTCTTCATTTCATGACACACTCACTGCTAACATTCTTACTTCCTACTTTAGCACATCTATACACTTGCTTTGCACTGCTAACAACTGCTTCTTTCATTTGCTCCCAGATTTGTTCAGTTCCATCTTGTTCACATTAAACTGATTTACTTGCGAGTGATCTTAGATACTTATCCTTATTATCTTGTTCACTTAACTTCTCACTCTTAATTTCTACCCACTTCTTTCCGTATCACCTTTCTCTCCATCCAACCCCACTAACTAATTTTATATAACAACATTGATCCGATAATCCATTTCCTAACACCTCTCACTGATTTAACATCCACACATACTTCAAACATCTCCTTCTTCACCAACACAAATCAATTACATACTTTTCACTTCGGAACCCATCCTCTACCTACACCAACCCTAGTAAACTTATGGATACTCTTGTGTTTAAAGTAAGTATTACTTACACACATACCTCTCTCCTCACAGAAGTCAATCACCTTCCTACCATTCTCATTTACTCTCGACACCCCAAAACCACCTTCTATACCATCTCTTTTCTGATCACCTATCCAACATTTAGGTCCCCCAACACAATCAATCTGAAGCTTCCTACTCACCTCATCCTAAACATCATTCAGATTATCCCAGAAAATCGTGCTTTCTTCAACATTTCCCTCAGATGGACCTACGTCACAACCACGTGACGTAAATACGTATATTAACAATATTTTTCTTTAGTTTTCAATTTACTCAAAAATGGTAGTGCTACCTCATTTCTATGATCAAATTCGTTTTTATAGTACCGAATTGATAGAAACAATCGTTTTCATTTATGTAGCAAAATCTTTGCTGAGTAGTATAATTACTTTTTAAAGTCCTTCGGGTGACATATTCACCAATTCACCATCCCTCTGGTAAACTTTTCAAAGTCCGTCAGGTAACTCATCTACAGAACACTCTCCAGATTCCTCTGTCTTGGTAAATTCTGCTCTCTTCCACCTCTTCCATAGTTGTTCCTCTGTAGCTCACCGCTCCCTCTACTGCGTCCATCGATCTTTTTCTAGTTCTTCCCGACGGTCTTCGGCCAGCTGGCCTACATTCCGGCATTCTTTTCGGTCCCGCTCTCTCCTTCATTCTTTGCACATGTCCATACCATCTTAGCTGCTTCTTTTGTATTTCTTCGTTCACCGAGTCGATTCTCAATTCTCTCCTTATGTCCTCACTTCTTTTTCTATCTCTCAGGGTAACACCCTTTACTAATCTCAGTACCCTCATCTCCGCTGCATATACCTTTCGCATCTGTACTGTATTTAGGGCCCATCATTCAGCCTCATAAATTAGGAACGGTCTCAATACTGTTTCATATATCATTTTCACTCCTTTCTTTCACTCCATTATTTCCTTCACTCTCTTCTTTAGTATTGGGTACAGTGCACCAACATTTTTTGCAAATTTTTTCATTCTTTCCCTCAGCTCACCTTCACTTCCTCCATCCCCCTCCACAGTCACCCCAAATATTTGAATTCTTCAACCTGTCTCAGTGCAGTTCCTTCTTTCCATTTGTATGTCATTCCATTTGTATATCATCTCTTGTAGATCAGCTCCCTCCTCCGCTTTTAGGGCTGTGTCGTCGGCATACACCAGGATGTGTTCCGCATTTTCTTCTCTATGAATTCTCTTCAGACCATAGTCCATATATATTATGAACAGTAACGGCGAGAGAACGCTTCCTTGTCTCACTCCCGTATCTACCCTGAACCATCTCTCATCCCCCATATCCCCCATTATCTTGTTTCTAGAAGTCTGGTATGTGCTTTTTATTGCTCTTATCAGCTTTTGAGTGATCCCATACTCCGGTTCTCCCAGCACTCCATAAGAAATTCCCCATAACTTTTCTCTATTTATTCTATCAAATGCTTTTCCAAGTCCAAAAACGCCACATCAGCCTTCTTGTTCCACTCTATCGTCTTTTCGGCACTACTCCTTTAAAAGGAAGTTAGATAAATAGTCATGATATCGAAATATCTCCGAACCCTATGCGAACCCTACAGTGTTTTTTGTTAGCGCATGCGTCAACAGTATTTAGTAGGACATTTTAGAGGGTTAACATGTCTGTGTCCTATAATTTATTTAGTCTAAGGGATTCATTAAAAAATGAATTAGAAGCTGCTATTTAATATAATTAAAAAGAAATTGAAAAAATAAATAAATTTGATATAAAACTAATAATTTAAGTTAAAATATATTGTTCAAATTAATAATAACAAATAGATAGATAAATGAAAATAAAACAATATTGTTACAAAAAATTTCAGATCGGAGAACTCTGCTCATGCTTCCCACAATTGTGTGCTTCCCTGCAGTGTGACGTGTTAGCTAAACCACCAATAGAAACATCCCGAGAGTTTCCACAAGTTGCTTATTTTTATCCTGTTAATTTTTATATGTTAATTTTGTTATAATTTTCTTTTTTATTCTTTATTAAGGGGCTCGAGCCGACGGAGGGACAGAGGGGGGGACGAAGTCCCCCCCGTCGTCCCCCGCGGAGGCCGAGAGACCCTGACTCTTTCAAATCTTTGCTATTTAATCTTGGGTATTCTTTAGTTTAAAAAAAAGAAAAGCTGTTATTGGCAAACCTTTTTCGCAACTAAAGAAAGTAAAAATAATCCGAAAAAATCGATAACTTTGTTCGTTCGATATATATCGTTAACTACCCTTTAAAGGAGAAGTTCCGTCTTTTCTACCAACGTTTTCATGTAGAATATTGGCTCCGTAGTGCTTCTTCCCGCTCTGAATCCGTATTATCATTCTCCCTAGACTCCCTCAACTAACCTTCGCAGTCTTCTCTACAATATTCTATTATATATTTTGCTAGCTATGATTAAAAGTGCTATGTCTCTATAGTTGTCACCTTTCTTGATATATATATATATATATATATATATATATATATTATATGATATATATATATATATATATATATATATATATATATATTATATATATATATATATATATAATATTATATAATATATATATATATACAGAAAAAAGTTTAGTTAAAATAACAACTTTTTGAGTCTTTTCTACTACTTTTCGGGTTCCGGTGAGCTCCAAACCTCTAAAAAGGTTAACTTTACTACTTTTGGATAGTCGAATGAAACTACTACTTGTAGTAGTTAAAATGCTTTTTAGTAAGTAGTAAAATGAACTTTTGTTCAGTTGTATAAATGACAATTTAATTTTAACTACTTTTTTCTACTTTAACTAGTAGTAGAAAGAGGAGTAGTAAATTTTACTACTGGTTTAAAGTCGTTATATTTACTGCTTGTGTAGTTGTATAAATTACAATTTAATTTTTACTTTTTTCTACTTTAACTAGTAGTAGAAAGAGGAGTAGTAAATTTTACTACTGGTTTGAAGTCGTTATATTTACTGCTTGTGTAGTTGTCATTGTGCGATTGTTATATATATTCCACGAAACCATGGTACCATCATGATCAGCAACTTGAAATTACTTCATGAACTCGAAGTATGACGTCATTAAACATTTAAAAATCGATCCATATAGATTAGATCACCGGCCATTCAGGAGTAGATTCGAACTCTCACCACTTTAGCTCACGGTATATGGCCTAACCACTAGACCACCGAAAGTTATGAGACTTCACGATAAAAATTAAATTTTAAATATTTGTTTATTTCATATAATATATATATATATATATATATATATATATATATATATATATATATATATATATATATATATATATATATATATATATTTTTATATATATATATATATATATTAGTTTTTAATTATGATTTTGGGTCTGGAAGTCGCGGTGATGCGTTTGGAGCAGTGAATCCAAGTCAAATGTCGACCTGACTTGGATTTTCTTCTCTATAATCGTTAGATTTTGACGCTTAAGATGTATAATTATGGGTTTCTATAGCCAGTGAGATCAATTTTGAAGTCAGCTTGACCGATATTTGAGTCTTTAGAAGGTTAGGAACAAGTCTTATAATCCACATTTTTCCCTTCCCCTCAATTTAAGGGAGTTCTGGTTGATGTATCCCCTCAAATTTGGTAACCCCTCCTTATTCTGGGGTAACATTGACGTAGACGTTGTTACCTCCCATAGGGGGGATGTTGGCCCATAAAAATAGGAAATACCCGTAGAAGGATGAAATTTGGAGATTGCATAGAGGAGGAAGGAGTAAGGAGGAGGAGGAGTCGGAGCCGGAGTACAGGGAACTCTCCCTCCGGAGGGGAAGGGGGTCCCGCCTGAAAAATGAAGAAATGGACGAAATGCATAAGAGAAGTGGAGAAAGGAGACGGATTCGTAGTCAGAGAAGGATGGAGTTGGAGAAGGGGTCTGAGTCAGTTTAAAACCTACTAAAACAGTGTTTAAATTATTTCAACAATGATATTATAGCTACTACAAAAATTAAACCTACTTCCAATTATAATTTCTGTATAGTAATAACAACAACCTATAGTACTTAAATTTCCTTTGATAATTTTACCAGCAAATATGGAGTAAATATTTCTTCACTGGTAGTCAAAATAACATACAAAAATAGTAATTGTAACAATTACTAAGTAGTCGCCTAATTTATTAAATTAGGTGTTATAATTACTACGATATCGGTGTTGTTTGTAAATGTTATGTAGTAGAATTTACCACTATTGGGGTTACAGAATGTTAACCACTTTCGATAAAATATTTCCGAACAAAATAATTAAACAATTTTAATAAAAAATATTGTCATCTTTCTATGATAAATAGTAAAAAAATTTTGGTTACGAAAAGATCTTCTCCTATATAAAAAGACTGTTTGTTTTAATTTTTCAGGCAAATTATTGGAACAGAGTGAGTAATAATTTCTATCTCTCTCTCTCTCTCTCTCTCTCTATATATATATATATATATATATATATTATTTCGTATTATTTTAATTATAAATATATATATATATATATATATATATATATATATATTATATATTATATATATATATATATATATATAATATATATATATATATATTACTATATATATATATATATATATATATATATATATATATATATATTCGGTTATTTTCACCTTCCCCCTTTCATACCTGAATAAAATGGTAATATTTAAAACAATGACACAAAAAACATTCCCAATAAATTAAGGATTCTAATTGGCAGATATTAAATTTCAGTTGGAAAATTTTCAGAAATACGACACTTTATAGCAATAACTCTTCTTTCAGATCTTTCCCCTACCCCTTTTACTCAAATTTCTCAACTCCCATTATCTCGAACTCAGTCTCCCCCCATTAAAAACCTATCCCACTTACCCCCCCCCCCTCTCCCTTATTTGTTATACTCCCTCCCCCCAACCTTAATGTCCCCATTTAGTGGCTAACGGCTAAAAATAATCCAGAAAACGCCTAATTCACCTTTATGGTTCTTTCAAAACTCAATTTAAGGTTCGAGTTTCTTCGCCTTTATGGAAACAATTTACAAGCATGAAATAAAGTACTTAACAGCTTCCTATATTATTATTATTATTATTATTATTATTATTATTATTATTATTATTATTATTATTATTATTAATTATTATTATTATTATTATTATTATTATTATTATTATTATTATTATTATTATTATTATTATTATTATTATTATTATTATTATTATTATTATTATTATTATTATTATTATTATTATTATTATTATTATTATTATGTTTTACGACTCCGTCAGTTTTGATTTTTTTTTTTTTCTTTTTTAATATATTGCTAGTATTTGATACTAGCAATGAATTTAAGTGGTAACGGACATGATTCAAAAGTTCGAAATAGTTTTAAATAATTTTTAAAAACCACATTTATATTAAATATTTTTTCAAAAATGTAATATTTTCGGATAATTACGTAATATAATTTACCATTTATTATGTGTTTATGTACACTGTTTTTTTTGTGATTTTTAATTAATTAACGAAAAACCATAGGGGTGTAGTTAGGTTAGCGTTAAGGCTTTAACCGAACCGAAGTGAAAAGCGCTAGAGGTCCTGGACGAGGTATTCGAAGTGTAATAGTGAAGAAAAAGTTATAGGAAGAGAAGGAACATGAGAAACATGTAAGTAACATTATATACGTAATTATCCGAAATATTTCATTTATTTGAGGTGAAAAAAGAAAGTATTTTAAGCCTTCAAGACGGGAGTTTCAAAGAAATTTGTTAGAGAGATTCCGTATAGAGGAACGAAGCCAACTTTGGAAATCGAGAATTGTCGCAGTTAGCGAACACGGAAAATTAAGATGAACGTTTGAGCGAATAATTCATATTCTAGGCAAGCTAGTATTAACAAAAAAAAAAAAAATAAAACTGACGCGAGTCGTAAAACGCTAACAGGTCCCTATATACTTGTTGGAATCATGTCCCGTTACCAGTATAAATTCATGTTAGTAAAGAATCAGGGGATATACTAGGAAAAATCATATTTAAAAAAAATCAAAACTGGCGGGAAGATCGGCTGAGAAAAACATGAATAGGAGTCGACTGACATCATTTAGATCTGCATCTTCCTCTACGTCAGGTAGGAAGACCCTATTATTATTAATTTATTATATTCATGTATGTTATTATATTATTAATATTTTATAAGGTTAATTTTTAATTTTACATGTTTATTATTTTATTTGTAAATTATTATGTTTATTATAATTTCTTATTAATTAATTATTTAATATAATAAGATCTTAATTGATTAATTAAAATAATAATAAAAGATATAAATATTATCATTTGAAAATAGATCTAATAATCCGATGGATGTGGAGGAACTAGAAAGCTGGAATAGATTAATTCTAACAAAGTTTGATCCTAATTCTATAATATTTATATTTCTATATTTATTCTAGTAAATATGCATATCTACTATAATTATAAGCAACTACAAATAAATTTCTATTAGGTAAATGGATATTAAATGAAAATATTTTTTGATCGGAGGAATATTTTAGTAAATAAGGCAAAATAATAAATTAAATAAAATAAAATAGTAATAATAAAAAATCTAAAATTTACTTTTTTTAAATTAATTATAATAATAATAATAATAATAATAATACTAATAACGTAATAAATAATTACAGTAATAATAATAATAATAATAATAAATAATAATAATCAATAATAAATGGCGAAGCAAAATTTCAATTTTCGTCCTAATTGGAATTAGATCTTGAACAATAATTGTAGGTAAATATTGAGAAGAGAAGAAGAGAAAGAAGTGACAATAATAAATAAGTAAATATTAGATGATATTCAATAGACCCAATAAACCAATAAGTGATCCGCGTCGTAAACTAACTCTACCATTTTTGTTAATTCTCTTTGGTATATCTCTCTAAATCATCCCCAATCTCACTATCGATTAATAAATAACAATCGAAATATTACGATTAAATTCGATTAACATTAATATTCTCAAATACATGCCTCTCAAAAGTCTTATATTAGAATATATATCTGTACT
>JABUQX010130328.1:0-18370 GCA_015478945.1 Trachelipus rathkii
AAGACGGTTTGAAATCCCGAAAATAAATTTTGAAGCATCAGAGTATGTCGATATGATTGTTTGAAATGATACAAAGACAGCAACCCCTCTCACAGTCATCATTAGCAAACAGATCAAAAAGTAAGGCTATTGGAAATCGAGAGTAAACATAGCCTATGTAATTCTTTTGAACTCCTATTTACACACCTAAGGGGTAGAAAGTTCAGAATACATCAAAATAAATGTCAGCTCTCAAATTGAACTGAATTCCATACTGCAAACAGAGAGTTAATCAACCAATGTTATAGAAAGAAAATAATCAGTCCAAAGAGAAGACACCTATAAAGAAACAATTTAACCTGTTCAAGAATTTTTCTAGAAGATGTAAATACATGCCCTCATGGTTGGGTTGTGTTGAGGGCATGGGTGGGACTCGAAGTGCAACCACCTCCCCATGGTGAGTCCTGGGTAGTTTAATATGAACTAGCGAAGAGTTGCACAATGCAAAGTTGATTAACGAAAGCTATATAAACAAGTTTTGATAACATTATAAGAGGATATCAGAATTTATAAGACGTTCTAAATATCGGAAATATACGTTCAACTTGATAGGTTTAAGCCAAAGGTCCACACAATATCCACCACAAAGGTACTTGGACGACTAAAAAATAATATATATCTCAATAATTATATAAAAACTCTAAAAAATAAAATAATATTTCAGTGTCTAAATATATAGCAACTCTTCTCCCAATAAACCTTTCAAAGTCTATAGTTTTCCTTTTTCCACATATAGGTTCTTTGATAAATCCTTCAATTATATATATATATAGAATAGAGTATATATTGTTATATATATAATATGATATATAAAATGTATATAAAAAAAAAAAGTAATGAGACAGATATATATATGGTATAAGATAGTTAGGTAAAGAAGTACATATAGAAGATATATATATATATATATATATATATATATTTATATATATATAGGATCTTATGTTCACAAAGGGCGAACATGTGAAGTGTAAGAAGTATAAAATATGAATATCTAGCACAATCACTTTGTATAAAAAATATATTTGGAAAGCAAGAAAATCAGAAGCCCAAAAACTCAAATCTAGATATGATACTAACAGAAATACAAAAATAAATAAATAAATAAATATATCATAAGAAACCCTGGTTAACAAAACCATTGGGTTTTTGGGGGAGGGGGTTTAACGGGCTTTGTTTAGCTTTGCTGTCACAAATTTTAGTTTACAACACAAAAATAAATGATCAATATTTGAATTAGTAGTTTGTAATGTCATTTTAAATTCTGATGAAATAAATTAAGAAATAGTAAATAACAGAGATTGTCCAATTCTAACAAAAGAAATGAATGTTTTTTCTAGATTGTAAACTTCTGTGTAGTAATAGAGAATATATTAAAATGTTAATATAAGTTATTGATAGTAATGACATGACAGAGGACCATCTTAAGTAAAGTATTTCACTTTGTTAAATGTATTTTTTTGAACATTTTTACAGTATATTGCAATAATATCTAAACTATCTTTTAGTTTTCAAAACAGAAGAGTATATATATAGTTTATAAAGCATATATATATATATATATTGTTTATATATATATATATATAGGTATATATAAGTTATATTATATATATATATAGTATATTACAGTTATATATATATATATATATGTTTTTGTTATTGTTATTAATGTATATATATATATATATATTATTACTATATATATATATATGTTATGATATGTTTTTCAGAATATATATATAAATATATATAAGAGATAAATATGTATATATATATATATATATATATATATATATATATATATATAGTATATATTTATAGTTATATATATATATATATATATATATATATATATATATATATATATATAATATAGGTATATATATATAACACTGGATAAGAAAACAATCATAACTTTGGTCGAATTTCTGTAACCGACCTAAACCTGACCACCTCCCTATCATCATTAAATATCAAAACTCCAATAAAATACACTCCCAAAACATCTAAATTGCAAAAAAGCAGACTAGAAAAATTCACTAACCATATAGAAACAATTTACCCCATTATAAATTACAAAACAAGGCACTCAGAAAATAGCAGGATGCCCTTCTACACCTTCCATTATCAACATCTAAGATTGAAGAAAGTAAAATCCTACCTATAGAATAAACACTTTCAAACAAGCACTCACTCTTTTGAAAAAAATACTAACACCCTACACCCTTGTCATGAGCACTCTCAAATCCTACCTACCATGGACTTAAACAACCCCTGCCTCCATCACTCTTAGAAACCAATTCTAAGTAATATCCCACCCCTCAAAATAACACAAACCAACTAACAACCTACTAAACGAACATCCGCCCAGAAATAGATTCAGAATTCCACTGTTCTCCAGATCCAGCAAATATCCTTGGTCAGTCTAAATGCGGCGACCACCCAAACACATAAACCAATTTCTTAAAATAAAGACATTTCAAACATTGGTCCAAATTAGGTCTGGCCCCCGGAAACAGTCTCTCACTTCCTTCTGGACCTGTTGCCCAACTCAACCCAAAGCAATCTAACATCTCAGTCCTGGTAGATATATGGATGAGACCGCAAAGTGGCGGACAATTTTATAGCAGTGTAGTGGTCCTGAACATTAGAAAATAGTGAGGTAGAAGAAGAAGGCATATATATATATATATATATATATATATATATATATATATATATATATATATATTATATATATATATATATATATATATATATATATATATATATATATATATATATATATATATATATAGTAGTAAGTCAGCCACTTCCGCACTGCCAAGGTCACAGTGTTCTGAGTGTTCTTATCAATGATAATTGATAAGAACACGTGTTTCGAGATAACGTTAAGTGGTTTTACTGATAAGGTAATGGATTTCTTAATTATTTTGTAATTATTTTTATTTTTATTATTATTATTATTATTATTATTATTATTATTATTATTATTATTATTATATTATTATTATTATTATTATTATTGGTTTATTATTATTATTATTATTGCCATGTTATTTATTTTAATTTTTATGCTTGTTTTTATTTTTTTTTATGGTTGTGAAATCATCATTTGCGCAGCAGCAGCCGTCGGTGTAGATTTAGTCAGCACTGATCGCCTGAGTGCCCGCAGCCGCAAAGTGCGGTAGCACGCGACCGATTCCTCCGCCGGTCTGGCATCCCGGTCATCTGGGAGACTACAAAGATCAGTCACCCCGACGGTGTTGTTGTTTTCTTGTTTATTACATACATATTACGTTATTATTTATTATTATTATTATTATTATTATTATTATTATTATTATTATTATTATTATTATTATTATTATTATTATTATTATTATTATTATTATTATTATTATTATTAATATTATTAGTTATTATTATTATTATTATTATTCTTATTATTATTATTATTTTTATTATTATTATTATTATTATTATTATTATTATTATTATTATTGTCGAAGAAATTGAGATCACGGAGTGATCCTCACCTTGAGCCGAATTTCAGCCTCAGCCCCTTGTCCCATCTCCTGTCTCTCTGCCCAGCCTCGACCTGGTTCCAGTTTCATCTGTACCGCACTGCACCCATCCCCTTGCACCGCTCCGATTCCGTCCCCTCTGACCTGATTCCGACCTCCTGAGAGAGAGCAGAGAGTATATATATAGATATATATATATATATATATATATATATATATATATATATATATATATATATATATATATATATATATATATATATATATATATATATATATATATAAATATGTTATATATATATATATATATATGTTACTATTAATATATATATAGTGAAAAACAACTGAGAGGAGCCTATCGATTCTTTTTAAAGACTTAATTTTAAGTCGTTTAAAATTTAAGTTCTAAGGTCTTAGAGATTTACATGTTAGAGTTATCATATCGGGTTAAAATTTGAGGGGGTTAGATGGTGATTGGGATCACTGTTAACGAGGTTATACATTCATGCATCCCATGGGGATGCTTGAATCTCAAACATTAAATATTGATGTAGAAAGCTGAATCTATGTAGCAATACAATCTTCATATAAGATATCTTCATTGTAGATGAGGCTACATGACCGTGTATCCCCCATGGGGGGATACTAGCCCCCCAAATCTGAAATATTGACATAGAACAACGAAACTTGGTATACAGCCTTCTCACGATGTATCTTAGATGTAACCGAGGTAAAATGACCACGAACACCCCATGGGGGATGCTAGCCCCTCAAACCTAGAATATTGACATAGAAAGCTGAAACTCGGTATACAGCCTTCTTATGTTATATCTTAGGTGTAACCGAGATAAAATGACAGAGGAGACCCCATGGGGGGATACTAGCCCCCAAATCTGAAATATTGACATAGAACAACGAAACTTGGTGTACAGCCTTCTTATGTTGTATCTTAGGTGTAACCGAGATAAAATGACCATGAACACCCAATGAAGGGATACTAGCCCCCCAAATCTGAAATATTGACATTGAACACCGAAACTTGGTATACAGCCTTCTATATGCGCTATGTATCACAGGCGGGTTTAACCCTTGAGGCCGTGAGCGACCAGAGTCGATTTATTTTGGTGCCTTGGAGCTGCACTGACTTTGGTCCAGCCTGAATGTAATGGCTTTTGATGCCAAAATGTTCTCGAGTCACTTTCAGACCGAAAAAGTTGCCATATGCCTACTTTTTATTATTTATTGCATTATTGGCCTCCCGCTTGTTATTGCTTCAGTTGCCCAAATGTTATATGGAGGGAGCGGTTGTAAAGTTGTAAAGTAATATATATATATATATATATTATTATATATATTATACATATATATATATTATCATATTATATAGTTATATATATATATATTATATATATATATAGATATATATATATATATATATTATTATATTATATATATATATTGTTGTATTATTATACATAAATATATATATATATATATATATATATATATATACATATATATATATATATATATATAGGTATATATATAAGAAAGATATATATGAATATATATATATATATGTTATATAGTATATATGTATATATATATATATATATATACATATATATATATATATATATATATATAGTTATTATTATATATATATATATATATATATATATATATATATATATATATATATATATATATATATAAGGATGAATTTTCTTGACTCTGCGCCCATTCATCATCAAGTATTCTTTCCAGCTACTCTACACCCAATCTTTGGTAAAGAGATTGGATGAATAATAGCATATATATAGTATATATAGAGAGATATATATAGGTATATATATATATATATATATATATATATATATATATATAGTATATATATAAATATATATATATATATATATATATATATATATATATATATATAGTATATATATATATGTTATATGTATATATATATATATATATATATATATATATATATATATATAATTTTCCTAAAATAAACTTTGAATTATTTTATTTATCATATAGCAATCTTGTGAGCAAAGTATTTTAAATTTTTTTTATTAAAATATTAAAGTATACTAGAAAATAAATTGTATCCTATAAATAATGGAAAGAAAAATCTATTTTTAATAAGAACTACTATTTCTTTGGGAACCAACGTTTCGACCCTCTGTACCAAAGGGTTGAATAGCTGTATAGCACACTCCTTCAGTGGGCCCCAGCCTCTCTACCTTAAATATTGCATAGAAATGCAGACTGCTAAATAGTAGAGTACCCTTCATATAAGACACCACATCATATGGTGGGGTTAAATAGCTGCACAACCCAAAGGGGTGTCTCCATCCCCAAATCTGGAAATATTGACATGTGACGAAACTCTGTATACACCCTTCACATAAGGTACCCCACATCAGTAGGGGGTTAAATGATGGCTGCACCCTGTAAGGTCTCTTTGGTCCCTAAACCCTAGAAATATTGATAATATGTAACGACGAAACATGGTATACATCTTTTCTTATGATGTATCCTCGACAAGAAAAAGAAAAATATTAAAAAAAAAAAATTACAAATTTAAAAATTTTTTTTTTAAAAACATTAAAAAAAAAATTAAAAGAAATTTAAAAAATTTAAATTTTTTTAAAAATTAAACTTATTTTTATTCTTTTTAAGTTTATAACTAAAAAATAGTAAGTGTGTTCCTATTAGCCCAGAGCCTCCAAGACCTCCCCAGCCTCCCAGCCTCCCACACCCTCCCCAGCCTCACCACCCTCCCATCTATGATCTTTTGATTCATGTTATTGGTCTATTGGTTCATGTCGTATTTTAGTAACATAACACAAAACTTTCATTTATTTTGTTTTATAAGCTTTATACAGTTTGTTTTTACTAAAATTTTACGCTTTCTCATATTTAAATCTCTAAGAAATTTGGCTTTATGTTAACGTAATAAAGTTCAAGACATTATAAAACTAACAGAGTCATAAATCTGGGAACCGGTATATGAGCCATACAACGACAAAAACCTAATATATATCTTTGCATATGCTCGAATGAACAGCTAACATTAATTAAAGTTCCATACTTAACACAGTAAAGTAAAAAAATCCAACATTGCAACAAATGCAGACTTATTCAGCTACACACTTTTTCAAACATATTCAACATATCACTGTGTTAATTTTACATTAACATGTAAATATTTAACAAAAATTTACCATCACCTTACCTAAACATCATACTGATCAAACAATATATGCGGACGTAACAAAGTTTTCACATTAATAGCTAATATATTATAACCTGAACTCCAGAATATAGCAAAATAACGACAATGCCTAAAGAGTATCTTTAAGCATTAATAAACTGATAATATTATGAATTAAATCATACTTAACAACAGTAGTAAGTAACTAACATTGAGCGCAGAATGGTATCCTACTCACACTTTTTTCTAAATTTATTTTTATCATGGGTATTTTTATATTAACATAGTAATATTTAAACAAAAATTTATCATAACCTAACCTAATTATGATCCAACATAGCATCATCTGATCTAAGAATATAACGAACAAGCCAAAACCTAACATACCTTAAGTGTGAATAAACTGTTAACGTTAACAAAGTTCCACACATAACAACAGTAAAAGTAACTAACATAGCATTAAAAAACGTAACCTATTCATAATTAATTTCAAACATATTCTAACATATCGTTGTAATTTACATTAACATAGTAACATTTAACAAAATTTTTATCATAACCTAACCTAAATTATCATACTGACTAATCGAATATATATATATATATATAAGAAGAGCAGTTAGAGAGAGATAGAGAGAGATATATATATATATATATATATATAGGTATATATGGTATATATATATATAGCATATATATATATATATATATATATATATATATATATATATATTACATATATATATATGCTACTATTTATAAGTTTAATCAATAAAGCCATAGCAATCATCTTCGAACTAAGAATATATTTCTCACAATGACAAACCTAACACATCTTAAACATGAATAAACTGTTAACGTTAACAAAGTTCCATACGTAACAACAGTAAAGTAACTAACATTGAGCGCAGAACGTAACCTACTCACACTTTTTCTAACATATCATGGATATTTTTACATTAACATAGTAATATTTAACAAAATTTTATCATGACCTTGTCTAATTGTCATACTGATCAATGAATATATGCTAACGGAACAAAGTTCTAACATCAATAGCGCTCATAGCATCATCTTGAACTATGAATAAACTACAAATGCAAAACCTAACATACCTTACGTTCGTATAAACTGCTATAGCAATAACAAAGAACCGTATTGCACAGCAGTGCGTCAGCCATAAAAAATGGACATTTCAATAGTGCGACGATGATGAGGTAAATATTCCTTTAACAAATCAGTATAGCACTGTGTTTGTTAATTTATTTATTTATTTTATTTTTAATTTCATTTCTTTAAAACTTTTTGTTTTTAAAAACTTTTATTTATTTTTAATTTCATTTCTTTAAAACTTTTTGTTTTTAAAAACTTTTATTTATTTTCAATTTCATTTCTTTAAAACTTTTTGTTTTTAAAAAAATTTTATTTATTTTTAATTTCATTTCTTTAAAACTTTGTTTTTTTAAAAAACTTATTTATTTTTAATTTTATTTCTTTAAAACTTTTTGTTTTTACTAAAAATTTTATTCTTTTTTATGTTTATAATGTAAAAAAAGTTACATTTTGACATACATTAAAGCTGTAAATCAGTGAATCAGTAAATCAAGCCATCCCTCCCTCCCCTCCCCCCCCCCCGTCCCGACCCTGATCTATTGATTTTGATCTATTGGACAGGTTGACCTATTGATCTTATTGATTCATTGACTCAAGTCATATTTAGAGTATCACTTTTGATAAAATACAGATAAAAATATGTCTTTTATACTAACCCTCGCATATATGCTGACAAAACAAAGTTTTCACATCAATAAAGCTAACATAACATAACCTGATGTAAGAATATAATGCATAACATCAAGCCTAAAATACCTTAAACACGAATAAACAGTCAACATTAACAAAACACCATACTTAACAACAGGAAAGTAATTGACGTTGCGTACAGACCGTATCCTATTCACCCGTTTTTCAAACATATCTCTAACATATCCCTGTTATTTTACATTAATATAGTAACATTTAACAAAAATTTCTCATAACATAAACTAATTATCATACTGACCAACGAATATATGCTAACGTAACAAAGTTTTCACATCAATAAAGCTAACATATAACCTGAACTAGGAATATAATGTACATCCACAAACCTAACACATCTTAAACACGAATAAACAGTTAACATTAACAAAGTTTCATACTTAACAACAGTAAAGTAACTAACATTGCATACAGAATGTATAATATTCACACTTTTTTTCAAACATATCTCTAACATATCACTGTTATTTTTACATTAAATCTAATTGCCAAACATTGTTGAGATGGGTGGCTACTGTTTTCCGGGTCGGAAACGTTTTACGGATAGGTTTATGTAAAGTAAATGCTGCTTCTCCTTCTAAATAATTTTTCAAATCTTTTTTATCGATATGAGGAAACTTTTACTCGAACCTTGAAAATCCTCCAAAACTATTAGGTTCTTTCACGCAGTAATAATACATATCAACTACATCCTTAGCCTCCATGATGAATAATGACAAAAAATAAAACATTTTAATATATATATATATATATATATATATATATATATATATAAAAGTTATATATATATATATATATATATATATATATATATATATATATATATATATATATATATATATATATATATATATATATAAATATATAGATATATATACTATAAGGTAATATAAAGCTTAAAAGGTTAAATGGAATATATTATTTAATTAAAAATATTACAAATAAATAAATAACATATATACATATAAATATAAAATAATGAATAATCAGAAATTAATTCACTCGGTTTGATGTGTTTTTTTTTTATTCTTCCTGTTTACTTTCTTAAATCTATATGAAGCATAAGAAGTAACTGATCGACTTGCATTTTGTCTTAGAGATACGCCAACACATCCAACCCAATAATCTTTTGTTTATTTAAGATTATGTTCTTTAGAAAAAAATTTCATGTTTGATACTGGTCTAACCTGTTACAAAGTCCTTCTTCCAATCACGAGGAAATCTGCAATTAGATCTTCAATATATGATCCTTCGACTGTTTCTCCATTAATAATGATTTGACCTAATTAGTTCCATAATTGCTCTTTAAAAATATTATATAAAGCTAAACCTAATTTGCGCTATCTATTTGGTAAGCTTTCATCCAGGATATTTTTAAAACAATCTTTTTTATTATCTTTGTACTTAGCCTCAAATATTAGATTTGAACCATCTATGTTAAACTTTTTTACTAGAGCATGTTGATGCAATTCTTTTAGGTCTACTAATTTTTGTATGGCTTCTTGATATAAGACATGTTTTTATGAATGTTTATATCAGAATTTAATATCCGATACAATTCTTTCTCATAATTGTTTAACTGTTCAACTTAAATTTTGAGGTTAATGTTGTTGTTATTGCCGATCATCATTCTGTTGTAGAGGACTCTGCTGTTATAAATGGGGATGCTGTGGAGATTGTATCTGCAGATGTTTATGTTGTCGGTGCTGTAACTGCTGCAGCAGCTTTTGAATCTGCAGAGGCTATTGGAATTGTTGTAGGTTTTGTTCTGGTGATGTTATTATATTTCATTTTCTCATATTCATTATATGGTTAAACAGCGCCCTTCTTTCTTATCCTGACATCCACCTTGTTATCAAAGGAGCAGTAACTGAAAAGACTAAAGGCAGGAACACACCGCCTCCTTTCTGCAGCAACTTCTTTTTATTTTTCAGTTTTTTTTATGTTAATTATTATATGACGGTGCAGCTTCACCTTCTAAGGTCTATTTAAAGGAACATTTCCGTTTATGAGATTTAGACAGACTTCGGATACATATTGTATAAATGTCTGGTCTTCACAGATTAGTTTACGTTTATCAGCAAGTTTCAGATTTTTAAAGTTTTTATAAGAGGTAAATATTTTACAACTAAAGTACTCATTATTCAGGTATGTGTACAATTTCTATCTTTAGGTAAAATATTTGCACGGAACATAACTCTGTAGTGTTACTTAAGATGAAGTTCGCCACACTAATTAAGATTGATTTATTATATACTTGCAAGAACTCTTTCTTTGCAAGGAAAACTCTGAGAAGCTAACACAATGATTTTAACTAACATTTCTTCTATGACCGAACAGAAAAAGATAATTGCGGCTTTCTAAAGACCAACTCTCCTATTCTATTACTGATGATACATGTTCCTGTTATACAAAAACTACGGAATATTTAAACTGATACCGGTAATAGTAACAACACCGGTTTCACCATACTCTTCTTCTCAGTTTCTATAATATCATCGATCATCTAACACATGAATTTTTATGTCCCTGGATCAAATTTCCTCACCATTGATTCTGTTGTGATATACACCTTCTAAATTGAATACATCTTTATATATCACTTAAACTTTCTTAGTAAATATTGTTACACTACAACTATTTTCACAGGTACTGCTCTCTCTCTCTTCTCTCTCTCTCTCTTCTTCCTCTACTCTCTCTCTCTCTATATACTATATATATATATATAATAATATATATATATATTATATAATATATATATATATATATATATATATATTATATATATATATATAACTATATATATATTATATATAGTAGTATATATACTATATATATATATATCTAATATATATTATATATATATATATATATATAATATATTTTATGCCACTCTTTGAGGTAATCGACTAGATGAAGAATTTATTGATTTATTAACCACACACTGATTATTAATTATTATAAATAGTTAACACATAATCAAATAATTTAATAAAGTTAGCCTAGCTTTCGTGGTCATTCGCGAACCCACTTCCTCGGGACTGAAAGTTTGAAGTTGGCAGGAGATTGACCTTGGCTCATTTCTTTATACTCTGGTTACTTGGTTTCTATTTGATAGGGATTGTGGTAATGATGATCTTAATAGAAACATGGCATATTTAAAGAGGTTTACGTTACATCACGTTTGCATCTCAGTATATCATGGTGCCTGTTTTGAAAAGATCAGAGTTATGTGGGTAATCAAGTTACTGTAATATGTTTGAATCGATGTGATGTTTCTCCTTTTTTAATCGATTGATAGGAATATTGTATCGTTGTTTTTAATGCGATGAATGATTCTATGAAATTTTATGATTGTAGCGGTATCATTGGAATGCAGGAGCTTTAAGTGAAGGAAGATGTGTTATGTGTTAATTAAATGGTTCGGAAGTTTTAACGATGTTTTTAATAGTGAGGAGGCATGCTTTAATCATGTTCTTTAAGTCGTTTTGTGTTGGTAATAATGTTCTGAGTGTAATTATTCAGTTCTTTCCTAACCCTGTTATTTGTGTGAGTGGGGGGTGCAAAGTTTGTTATTGTCATATCATGCCATAGAAGATTCTTTATCTTAAGGGTCAGCAGGTGTTATATGAAGCTTAGATTAAATTGTTTAATAGGTTTCAGTGTGTGTTAGGGACTATATAGATTATGATTGGAGGCGTGAGAAGATAGTCATGTATTGATTGGAGGACTGTATTTAGCGGATAATGTTTCTTATGTACTGTTCCGAAGTAGGTTAAAAGATGTTAGTTTTATTGTTAATGTTGTCGGTGGATGTAATGTAAAGAATTTCGTATTTGCTTTTCGTTTAAGGCTATAGGTTTAATGAGGGTAAGTTTTAAGACACTGGAGGAGAGAATCCCTATTTTTATAAAGAAATCAGAATGTGTATTATTTATTATATTTGAATGTCGAGGAGATAGTTTTGAGAGAGCGGAGGCTTGTCAAGAGTCCTGCAATGCAACGAAAGAGATATTCGTAGAACGGTGGTCCACACCTTTTCTTGGCAGAGGTCCGATGGGAGGTTCGATGTAGAACCGAGTACAAATGGAATAAAAGACGTAGGTGACTGACAGAGAAAGTATATATGTACATGCGGACAATGAGGAGATTACGTAGTACTTGCGATCAATGATAACGATAAGTGTAGCCGGAAGAGCAGAGTGTTTTTGTTTTCCGACAAGGTGCATTGAACTTCTCGGGACTGTCTGAATGTGTGGTATCTACAGATTAAGAGAAAGGGTATGGTTGATGGTTCTGTCTTAAGTGTATGTATGTAATCAGCTATCTCATGCATCATATAGACGCATATGAGTATAAATTGATAGCTTGCGTCCAAAATTTATTTCTCCCGTTCTGATCCGAGCATCCACACAGCAGTATATAGTTGATAGTAGATAGTAGGATGAGCGTATGATGTCGGCTCAGCCACATTTAATCCACCCTGATCCTAGATCATATCTTATTTTAATTTTTCAAAATAGATCTCCATACAACAAATATCAGGTTATCCATCGGTTAATCACTCACCTCGGTATTTACCAATATTTTAATGGAATACTGAGAAGTTTACCACATATTTGCCCTCATATTTTCCCATCCAATAGTTTGGCTCGGAGATACCGTCGATGAAGTATCTCGCAAACTGAATTCTCAAAGGATATAAACATAACCTACAGTTTAAAATTTTATTTATAACATACATCCCGAGATTAAATTCACCAATAGAAATTGCCAAAGAAAACCAAAAATACACTTCTATGAACTTACTAATTTCCTGGAGCAATGAACAATATCCTTCTTTTAATATTTTTAAGCAAACCTACACTAACCCGTCTTATATCCATCTTTACTCGTCCATGATCCTCACACAAACCGCACGTATTAGCCAATTTATTCCATCGTACCATATAGAATTTGCAGCCTCAAAACTTAAATTCAGGACGAAAGTAAATAATAAAAACATTTAAAAAAAATAATGATTACACAGCCATTGCATTAACAACGCTTTACGAAAAGCCAAAACAAAAGCCGTGCATCATCCACCGAAAACCATTACAATATCTAAAAGCTTTACCGCTATGCAGAACATGGCAATAGAACCTTTATCCCTAAATACACTATCCCCATAATATACACACCAGATCAAATCAAACTCACAGTACTTATACCTTACAATCACACACTAGGAAACCGCTATTAACAATAAGCCCCTAAGTTAAAAGAATCAGGCATTAGCTACAATCAAACGCTCGCAATAGCACCTGCCCAAAATGAAAAATACAAGGTAGGAAGAAACTTAATAATTGACAATCATCAGCAAAAGATTACCAACACAAAAACGACTTAAAATATGATAAACAATCCTCCTCACTAGTAAAACATCGTCAAACTTCCAACCATTTAATTAACACCAACACATCTTCCTTCATAAAGCCGATACAAGATACAGAAAATAGAAAATTCATAGAATCATTCATCATTAAAAACACAGACAATTTACTTACAAAAAGGAGAACATCACTCGATCAATAACAAATATGTTACCCTATCGTGCTAGTCTTGAATCTAGAGTGAGTAATATT
Source organism: Trachelipus rathkii (assembly GCA_015478945.1). Lineage (NCBI taxonomy): Eukaryota > Metazoa > Arthropoda > Malacostraca > Isopoda > Trachelipodidae > Trachelipus > Trachelipus rathkii. The sequence continues at coordinate 14,241 of JABUQX010130328.1, forward strand.
AGGATGTCTATACCATATGTCGCTCGGTACAGATATTGGACGATTAGTGTAACTACGAGGAAGGCACACACACACAAGAGCAGCGGATATACGAAGGAGACACCAGATGAAAAGTAGCAAATTCAATCTCCTGACAACTTCATACTTTCAAGTCCGACGGAAGTGGGTTGCGGAAGACCAGAAAGCTCAGGCTAACTTATTAAATTATTTGATTTAGTTGTTTAACTATCTTAATCAAATCTTAATCATAAGTGTGGGGTTAATAATCAATAAATTCTTACATCTATTTAAATTAACCTCAGGGTTGCAATAATCTATACATATTAAAAAACTACGAGTGTCAGTAGTTTTTGAAGTTTCTTTAATATATATATATATATATATATATATATGATATATTATCTATATATATATATATTATATATATATATATATATATATATATATATATAATATATATATATATATATATATATATAGTAAATCTATATATATATATATATATATATATATATATTATATATATATATATATTATATAATATATATATATATATATATATATATATTAATATATTATATATATATATAAATATATATATATATATATAAAATATATATATATATATATATATATTATAATATATATTTTATATATATCTATATATATATATATATATATATTAGTATATAATATAATTTCAAGTTGATAGTCATGGTGGTTGGGCAGTGGTGTGTGTATGTGTATGTAGTCGAGTATCCCGAAGGACGGAGTGACGTGAGCAGGCAATGAGCTACCGGGCGTTCGGTGAGGTGAGGTTCCACGCTCAGGGACCTCAGGGACGCCTCTTATCCACTTGGCGACTACGGGAATCGATCTGGTGTCCTCGGAAACCCATAAAAGGACACCAAACACAACACTAATAACAACAAAAACAAAAAATTAAGCACACTTAATTAAGAACACTCATTAAGTATACTTTGATACACACAGTGACGTCATAGTCTAAAAATACTAGAAAAGGCTAAGTGTTTCGAAAAGTAGCTAAAAATGCGAAAACGTTGCTAACTAGCTAATGTTGCCAGATTTAGACAGTAAACGGTCCAATTCTGGCACCGTAAGATTTGTCCTTCCTACTACTATATGTATATGTATATGTATATGTATATGTATATGTATATGTATATGTATATGTATATGTAAATTGTATATGTATATGGTATAGGTATAGTATGTATAATGTATTGTATTATGTATATGATATATGTATATGTATACTTTATTGATATATCTTATAATATAATATATATACATATAAGACCCTCATATATATATATATAAATTTATATATATATACATAGTATATAATATATAATATATATTAATATATATATATATATTTTATATATATATGTATATATATATAATATATATATATATATATTATATATATATATATATATATATATAATATATATATATATATATATATTAATTATAATATTATATTTTAATATAAATAATATATATATATGTATATTATATATATATAATATTATATATATATTATATATTATTATATTATATATATATATATATATATTCTATATAGTATATATATATATATATATATATATATATATATATACTATATAATATATATTATTATATATATTATATTATATATAACTATATATATATATAAATATAATAATATATATATAAATATATATACATATATATATAATATATATATATATTATTATAGTTATATATATTTGTAATATATATATTATATTATATAATATATATATATATAATATATAATATATATATATATATATATATATATATATATATATATATATATATACTCTGGTATTCGAGCAGTTTTATATTGTACATTACTAAACTTTTGTGTAAGGGCCTGTGTGACATACCCGGCTGTGCAAATATGTCAGCGGCTGATGTTCACACCCCCATGTTACATTAATGAAAAGGCGTTAGGTCATTGTGCTAATACTGATGTTGAGGGTACTTACAAAACTGTAAAAAGCAGCCAAATTGACCAATGAAGCATTAAGGTGAATTTTAAAGTGACGATCGGGCGCGGTGCATTCTTGGGTAGCACCGCCTCTGGATTCGGTATTCCGTTGTGTACCTCAGAGAAGAGAGGCTGGTATTTGCGTGTGCCTAATCAAAAATCCTTTATTTGAATAATATCCTATTTTGATATTTTTTCATTATCAGAAATCTTTGTTGCCCCATTGGCAAAAGACAATTCACTGTTCATTGGATTCCATTTTTAATAACACATAAAGTCATCCACCTTTCATATCACTAGGTAATTTTAGTTTCATTACTACTTTTTGTCTTTTTGTTGATTTTATGAATCATAATTTATTCTAGCCACAAATAGAGCTGCAAAATAAAAATTAAAAACATTAATAATTAGCTAAATAACAAAGATGATAGTTTAGCTTAAATACCCTAAATATTAGAGATAGAGTAAAGTATTACCTTGTTCAGTAAAGAAGTCGTCAAAAATTAATTGTCTATTTTACCTGACAATCCGTCTTGAATATGACCATAAATAACAAGACATCTAAAAGTTCTAATAGACTATTTATTATCCACCCACACACACACACAAACATTCAGTTACTGGGCAGTTGTCCTTGATTTGTTGTTATATTTTTGTTGTAATTGATAAACTTTATAAATGGTTTTTATAATGGTAAACTTAATTTAAATGAAAGGTATACTCCTCGTGGCGCAGAGGCTGAGTCACCGACTCTCATACGAGAGGACGCTGGTTCAAATCCTCCGCGTAGCAGTTGGAGTTTTATCTACCTGGGGGCAAGAATTAAAACTCGACTGCGAACACGTTGGTGGCGCTGGTTTGGGATTATGCCGGCCTTCAAAATTCGATTTCTGTAGTCCTCCCCGTGTTAACCCCATCTGAAGGGTGGATAAAACACGTTAAACGGTAGTTTAATATATATAATATAATATATGTAATATAATAGTAATATATAGGCCCGTAGTACGCGTACTTAGCCTATAAATATATATATGTATATACTATGATTATAGTATATATACTATATATATACTATATATTATCTATATATATATATAGTATATATATTCGTTGCAATACTGATTTATTTTCCCGAGGGCAAGCCGAATTTATTCGATGAATAGGAAGATGCAAGCAATAATTTTGGCAAATTTTTATACATGGACCGTTTCGGCATATAACGTTAACCATCATCCAGCACTGCAATTGAAGATAAAATAATATACGAATTTAAAAAAATATAACAATAGAAATGAACTAATAATAAAAACTGTAACATACAATAAATGACACATACTGTCAAATTTAAAATAAATAAATCACAGCGAAAAAAAGTACCGTAAGACTTGATTTGGTTTCATTTACGGAAGGGCGAAATGCAATAAAAGTTAGAAAATTTTTTACGTGGAGAAACAAAAACAAACGTTACTTGGTTATAATATATATAAATTAATGATGAAGAGGGGATTGGAAGACAAAATCTTATTTTATTCGGGTTTAATTAAAAATGTACGAGAGACTCAAGAATCTTTTCTGTCAAGTTGATCATTGGCAGGGGATAAATGGAAACTAAACTTTTTTTGTGCAATCGGGTGAATTATTTTGAAAGGCATCGATTCTGCGTATGGAGGGATTTTCTGGGGTGATGATAGGATAAACCATTCTATACAGAAATCCCGGTGTTTTCGAGGATTCTCAAGTAAAGTTGGAGGCCTGTTTGGGCCCACTAGCGCGACTTGCAGTTGCACACTTTAAAATATACTTATGAGTGACTCATATAATAGGAGGAAAGAATCTTTAAAGGCGAAAAAAAATTTGAATAGCTAGTAGAGAGTTATTAATACGGAATGAAAATAAAGCGATCAAAACGAACAAATAGCATTGGAATAGAGTGTGATTGGAGATTTGTTCACGAAAGTTTTGGCGTGTGCTAGGACCGAAGAACGGATTTTTTTAGGCTATGATTAAGTTTGTTTAGGTAGATAAGTTGTTTTAGTGCGGAAATGGTTCAGCTTAAGAAAAGTCGTTTACTAAATTACCAGTGGAG
>JABUQX010130329.1:0-29291 GCA_015478945.1 Trachelipus rathkii
CTGTAGAGACACATATTTTGTGTGCCGCGCATTTTTATTTTAATGATACAATACAAAAAAAAAAAAAAAAATAATTAGAAATTTTTGTGTTGACGTCACCTGTTGGCAATCCTGCCTCCTATCGGATCAAAAAGCAGACGAGACACACTCATTCAGTCCGAGAGTATATATCTTAGTATTTTTAGAATATTTTATTTATATTGTTATTTTAATGGGCAAATTTGCTGTTCTTTTATTAGGCTTTCTCAAATCCATTCACTTGTATTTTGTGCTTGTTTCTATAGTGACCAATATCCGCCACTATAACGTTCGTTCGGAACACTGCTGGGGGATCAAACTAGATAACTTTTAACAATTGTTAGTGTTGAATATCTTTCCTCACTTATTTTCAACAATTTAGATTGTTCTGTGCTCCCTTTTATTCGTAAGAATACAAACTCTTCCTCATCTTCACTGGAAAAATGAAATTATTAGTTACTCACTTAATTTTTTTTACTTGATTTTCAGTGCTGGATCTCAAATGTTATCGCAATTATTCTTTCTCTTCAATTCACGCTTCTTTAGTTAGCTTTGAAGGCAAATAAGCGATATCTTTTATTATTGCCATCACTGAAGATGAGCTGAAAATCTTGGCTTTGAATCTGATATCAGACTGGTTATTACTGTGAAAATATCATTAGGTTTTAAGTTTCATATTTCATTTCTAGTTCTCTTTTAATGTTTCTTTCATTTACGTAAAATTTTTAAATATATTATTTGCATCAGGACTCAATTCATAGCACCTTTGTGATGACCTTGATATAGAAAGCGCTATTCTTAGTAATTTCAGAAGTGGAATAAAATCTGCAATGAACGTTTTGGTACGACTCGGTCTTTGATATTTTCTCATGTTGATTAAGAGCTTTGATGGCAATGTTGATTAGAAATGGGCAGAATCGTTCATGGCAGAATACGCTGAAGGTCCTATGTTTGTTGTTTTGTTTTTTTGTTTTTTAATTTTTATTTATATGTCGGCTGGTCTACAGTTCTCAAATGTTTTATGAAATACTTTATTTTTTTTTTGGTGTTCCAATGATTAAAATTATATTATTAATATCTTTAGTATATTGAATGTTTTGATCTAAAAATATTTCTTTGCTATTATTTACGTAGATTTAACTGTGGTAATTTTTGGCAGACAATCTTCGGCTTTCGCTTGCTATGGGGTTTAAAACCTTCCCCCTCTGCAAGCAGGACAAGAAGCATCTTCATGGAAAATATTAGATTGATTTTATGTTGGTGAACATGTCAGTAAATGTTTTGAAAATTTTTTGCTTAGATATGTGTTTTTCATACGAAAACTTTTTATTTAAAGTTTTTATTATTACTCTGACAAACCTCACTCTCAATATAGTAAAAATATGCTATTAATGTTATTTCAGAGAAAATATGACTAGGTGAGGGCAATGGGCGTTCTTTGGATATTATCTTGCTTGTTGATTGAGGTATGATATAGAATGTTGGTATGCTACTTGAATATTGCGATGGGAAGGAAAGCACTTTTTGGTATATTATACTGGTTTTTTGGTTTTTTGGGCTTTTGGTTTGCGGTTTTTTTTTTTTTGGGGGTTTAGTTTTTTTTTTGGGGTTTTCTTATTTGGTTGCTTAGGATATTTATTTTTGTTTCATTTTTTGGGGTTTTTTTTTGGTTTTTTTTTGGGGTTTTTTTTGGTTGCCTGGGATAATATGTTACTTCAATTACACAGGATCTTGGATCATCAAATAATATTAAATTTAATATATAAGTTAAATTATTAATATGTTTTTATTAGCGGAAGATTGTTTTCGCGTTTTTATTACATTGATTTAATCTTAATGTAGGGTTACATTTTCTACATCTGCCAAAATTGTATTTTTAAAAGTATACCTTCTGTCTCTACTATGCATTTTTGTATGCCATGTGAATGCCTTGTCACTGTTATAGTATAAAGCCGTCGCTCTATAGATTTAGTAAGACATTTGATAATGAAAAAAACCCAAGCTCGAGCTTGGTGTTTGAATTTAATAAGATTTTTTTTAGTCTGCCACCATTAAAAGTCTTGCGTGTAAAGTTGCGCCTATTTCGTGTTAATCGTCAAAAGGATATTTATAAGCCCAGTTGCCAAGTGCTTGTAGAGTGCATGAGTTAACTGTGTTTACATGTTTATTTCGATTGCTAGTTAGCTTTTTCTAAATTTGCACTATGATTGATAAGAATGAGTGAACTGCTTTCTTTTCTATTGTTAAAGTTCTACTACCTAGCCACCAGTATTTTAAAATGGATTTTAATTCGATTTTTCACTGGATTAATGGTTAGGTGATTTGTCCGGATTTTAGTTTTTATAATTATGAATATTTACCTTTTAACCGATAATTCAAGGGTTTTTTTTTGCCGAGAGTCGTAAATATTAAATGATAGATGAAATTCTGTTCCAGAACTTGTTCTTTGAAATCTTCAGCTGTGTGAAAATTTTGGCGCTTTTTACTATGGATGAAAGTACTTTTGGGATATCTTTGGTTAAATTATTGCTCTTTTACAGCGTTCTAGTTTTCGTGTTTAGGTTTATTGTCTTTTTGTGAAAAAATTGCATGAGATTATTACTTTTTTTATCTTGTTCGTTTTACGCTGTTTTAAGGAGGGGCTTATTTTAGGTGTGCTTTTATGCGCTGGAAGATGATTATTTTTCATGAAGAGATCAAGTAATTTTATTTTTCTCAATGAACATCAAATTCATTTCTTGGGAATTTTTGTTGGATCGCTTTGCAGTATGTGATACAGAATGGTGCTTGCTGGATCGTACTTAGTGTAAATTTAAAGAATGTGTATTCAGCAGGTAAAGGTACTAGAAATGTGCAACCTTTTTTTTATTTCTCTCATATAATTCATTTGGCTATTTTTTATTTATTTACATTTAGTTATATGTAAGCAGCCTGCATATTTTAATTATTTCATTTGCGCATTGTAATTTTTATATATAGGTCTCGGTCTTATATTTTGCGTGCAGAATGATATTAGTTTTACAGCAGATGATTTTTTTCTCAATTGTGGTTTTGTCTCAATGTATTGTTTATTTTTGTTAATTGTAATTATTAATTAAAATTTTAAATCCTTTGGGTAACAAAGTAGAGTCTCTTTGGAGTAACACTTTGTATTATTATTTGAGATGGAGATATAATATACACGAAAACACTTATCTTTATCTCGTATTGTGCTCAGTTAGTAAGGTTGTGGTTATTTTCTATATGAGTGCATAAGTACTTTAAGAGAGGTTACTCTTTTTGGGGGGTGTGCATTAAAGAGATGAACTTAAAATTTCTGGTTTAGAAAAATGATAATGGTAATCTTTATAAATGTTCTTGCAAACGTTGCTTTGGCATGTTGAATTAGTTTGCTGTAGTAGCATATTATCTGGCAGATATTTTTGAAAAAATAAATTGCTTAAACTTGCCTCTTCAATCTAAAGGTGATGTTTTAACAATGAGTGAGAAAAATTATGACTTTCTTAGAGAAACTTGCTTAGATAGACTACCAAGATAACCTTTCATTATTTATAGTTTTGTGAAACGTTAGAACTCCGTGACTAACTTTTCACTGTAGAAAATGAAAATAAAATTTGTTCTATGATTAATAGTGTATATCTATCAGCCTTAGAAATGAAATGGCAGCGTTGAGAGAATTTATTAAAAATTGTTAAATAACGTTGTCCTAGGGTGAATGTATTACTTATATATTATTGTGGTTTTTTTAAGGGTCTATTTTTTTAATGAGGACAATAAATCTCTTCTCTCAATACATTCTTTTATATCACATTCTCTATTAGTATTATCATGCTGACGTGAAATTAGAGGGAGATACAAATTTTGGAAGTAAGACTTTTCTTTTTGGTTTTTTTTTATAATAATTTCATGCTTTGTCCAATTTGGTGTGTTGGGTTATGGATTGTAAGAATAATGAATAGTCTTGTACGTTTATGTCTTTTTACTATTAACTGCAAGTTAATTCATTTGTTCTTTTTAATAATTTTTTTTGGATTTTACTTTTATTTTTTATTTTTGCGAGCAAGATAAAAGATGGGATAGAGAGAGAGACACACAGAGACAAAAGAGAAATATATTATTATACTCATTGGGGAGGAGTCGCAAGAGTCTAGATTGCGTCTCTTTCTTCAGTTTGTTCACTACATTTGTAAATTTTATATTAAGAATTGTTTTCAATTGACTCTTTCTTCTATTTAATTTTTAAAATAGGTATTTTTATTTAATTAGAATTTATTATTTTTGTTATTTGTTTTTATTTGTTTATTATACTGTAATATTATTTATTTTTTTTTTATATGTGTATAGATATTCAGTTTTATATATTTTTTGTATTTTATAATTATTTTGTTTTATATATGTTTTATTATGTTTTTAGTAGTTTTTATATTTATTGTTTTTGTGTATTTTGGTATTTTATGATGAGTAGGTTGTTTAGTAGTTTTATTAATTTTATTTTTATTTATAAATAATATATGGTGTTTTATATTATTTTTTTTATTATTTATTGTATAATTTTTAATGGGGTTTTTATTTGTTTTTTTGTTTTTTTGATTATATATTATATTTTTTATTTTGATTTTTTAATTTTTATTTATATGCTTTATTTTTGTTTAAAAAAGTTAGTTTAAGTATCTTATTTTTTTATTATGATATTGTTTTTAGTATTAGTTTTTATTTTTATTTATATTATTTATGGGAAATTTTTATATAGTGTGCGTTGGAATTTCTTTATTTTTATGGTTTTTGGGGGTGGCGTTCGGCGACTATAAGATAGATTTGGGTGTATCTTAACTGGATGGCCTTATTTGGCGACTAGTCTCTTCCTTCACTTTTTTGGTTTCGTTAGTTGATATTTAGCGTGCACGGGGTTTGTAGGTTATGCTACTCAGTTTTATTCTTTTCCTCAAGCTTATAGAAACTTGTGGTTTATATTTTTCAGTTATTAGGCATAAACATTCTTGGTTAACTATTTGGTATTATGACATTCCTATTATGTAGAAACATTTTTTATAACGCTTGGTTTGATTATAATATATTTTTTATATATATTTTTGAGTTTTATATATTAAAATATTTATTTATTATACTTTATTTATTTATTATTTTTTGTATTTTTTATTTGAATTATTGGCTATATTTATTTTTTTATATATTATTGGTTATGTTTATTATTTTATTTAATTTGTGATATCTTTTTGTGAAGGTATAGCTATCATCGGAGTTCAGTTTTTCTGCTATTTTAATTGAATTTCTTTGTTTTTGTCTTATGGAGAGTATTAAACATGGGTCAATACAGGGTAAAAGAGTGGCTGAGCCACAAGGTTATTGTCTAAAGCTGTAGGAGTATTGATCTGTATGTTTCTCTAAGAGTACGTGTTCAGTTGGTTTAAAAGATCAAGATAAACAAGTTTTACTTGCTATAGTAGATTTTTTTGTTAAGGACCATTTGATTAATTGTCCACATGGGTTTAGCAGGTTTTGCTATTAGTTGGGGCCCGCAAATATAAACCACATCTTATATAAATTTCTTCGCATTAAATACGTATTTCATGTGAATAATTTTCTAATAATATTATTCAGTTAAAATTATAAAATCAAAATATGTTTTCTTTGTTTATACATAGTATAAAATTATTCTTGATATCCTTATTACTGCCTATTGACTATGTTCTATTTTGAGACAATATATTTGTCATTATTTTCTTTTTTCCATGCAGGAAGTATATATATATTTTCCTATAACAATATTATTAAATGTGACTTTATTATGATGAATATTTTACTCTCTCGTTTATACAAAATCAAATGTATGTCGAAATCCACTACATTTTATTTTTCCAAAAATTATCATAATTTTGTACTTGTTTGATCTCTTTCTCAATTGGATCAATATAGTGGTCCTTTGCGCAACTGTATGAGGCATAGATTTTATTATTTTTTGGACACATTTTTCGCCCCACTTAGGTAAGCAAGTGTGGGACTTGCGTCATCATCTGTCTCAAAAAAAACGCGATCATGTAGGACATCTCTCGCCTGTTTGTATTAGACTTTGGTTTAATCAGTCATTTATATTTGTTCCTTTTCTCACTAGTAGAGTTTGGTGTAATATATTTAATTTATACTCCGGTTTGGAGTACCATTATGGTCCAACGCATTATCTCTTATGGTGGTTTGTAGAACTGTTTGCTCGATCTGCATGAAAAGTATTTGTGGCTCGATTGTTCCCGTGTGCCTCTATACATAGAGACGACGATTCCCGTTCCCATCTGCTACGCTCGCAAAGAATTAATTCCATATTAGAATCACTAATGATTCGCTTCTTTTTCTAAACATCTATTTTCACCATTCTTTTTCTATCATGCCAGAAGTTCTCTGTCTCTCCCTCTCCGCGAAGGGAGAGGATTATTTTTCATTCTCTCATCTTAAGCGCAAAAATAAAAGCTATTGGACTGAAGATGTTGTAAGACATCCATGTACAATTAAATATAGCTTTTTTTCGCATTCTATTCTAGGATTCAATGGACTGTGTGTTGGCCGTTATTATAATGTTACTCCTTTTATGGAGTTGTCGATACGCTCTATCCTGGTGACTCCATCTGACATAGGTTTTTGTGATATTGACCTTCTTTTTTTGGTTCAGATGGTTCGTAATTAATGGATCTATTGTTCATATTTTGCGTTTGGGCGCGAAATTTTTGGGATCGTAAGACTATTGTAACCTGTCCATAGGTTTTTTTCTTTCCCTCTATATTATTATCGATTCTTCGTCCTTTGTTTCGACGCGGGAATTGGGGCTTCCTTAATTCTACATACATTTTCTTTCATTAAATGCCCTTACAACTGGGGACTCAATTTATGGCCTAAAAATTCCAAATTGGAGGTTCCTAATAGGCATTTCGTTCGTCGAACCTTAAATCCTGCTTCGAAAAGACGGCTGAAAAGTTCTTGCAACTCTGAAATATGAGTTTCCCAGTCCTTTGTGTGAACGATGAGATCATCAATATAACATTCAGTGTGATGCATCCCTTTCATAATTTTTTTTAACGCCCTTGTTAATGTGGCGCCAGCGTTCACCAAACCGAATGGCATTCTTTAGAACTCATAATGCCAACTCTTAACCACAAAAGACGTCTTAGATATATCTTTTTCGCGGACCGGTATTTGCCATCGTATTCTTATTCTGATACGTTTAATAATTGTTTGATTAATTTAAATATTATTTGTAAAGGTTTATTCAGTTTTCGATAAATTATTTTTTTTTGTTGACTGGGACAGCTTCTCGAAACGTTGAAAAATATATTCCTCATATTCGTCAGTAGGTTCCGGATACGGTAAACGACGGTTATTGGGGTCGTTTTTAAGTTGTCTCTGAGTTGGTCTGTCACATATATTTCTCTGGGTTGAGTCTCCTCTTTCTTTTATCCTAGGGGCGACGTTGGATGGGGTGTTGCGGTAAAGGGGAGATGTCTCGAACTTTCTCGATAATTTTAGCCGCGCTTCATTTTCTATTATATCTTTTACGGATTCTTTCTATTTCGCCACTGTAGTACCTAATGGCGTCAATAGTTTTTTTATATATTGATATTTCTCATGATAAGTTTTTGAAGATTTACATACGTTTTCCTGAATGGAGCGGAGTGGTTTGTAAATAACTGTTGAGTTATTCTCGAACTATAAGTTCATTTTAACTCCTTGCGTGATGGTGTATATCTCTTTCTCAATCCAAAATATATAATGGGACCGGTTCTTCGATCGCTCCTTTCTTTTCAATCGGTCTGCCGTATCCTGCCGGGGATTACATAGGGGTTACTTTTTTTTTTTCGTTTCTCTTCTTCTCTCAAGGACTACGTCTTGAATTTACATTGTCGTTGTACTCTTTTCGGCTTTCTTGGGATGATACCTGCACAATTTTCCTTTCAATTTTTTCTCCTTTAAAGTTTTCTGTTTTAATTATATTAATCGTGATTTTATAATTTTTTTTAATTTTTAATCAACCTTTGTTATCTTGATTTTTGTTATGGATCTTAATGCTACTAACTCCACATACCTTGTAAGTTGATCCTTGAAAAAGTCTATGAGTAGCTTTGTTTTTGATTTCGTTTTGTTTTTGCAATAAGCATAGTACTGTGAAAAACGAAGATACTTTTAAAAACATCTTGGAGGAGAGCTTGCCAAATAGAGATAAGTGGGTTTTATATTTCGTGGTTCTGATCTTTTTTTTTCTCCAGTTTTGTCCTCTGGCTTCATTTCTTCTATAGAGTTTTCTTTAACTTCTCCCGTTAGTTTTGAAAATTGTATTTGATACGTTTATTCTTCTTAGCCCTGCTCTGTTCTAACCTTTTGGTTCCAGGAAGGGTCTTTTATGAATTTGCTTATAGATTTCTCGGGCTGCACTTGTCCCGTATTCGTACAGTTGTAGCGCGCTTTATTTCATGGCGCATAATCTTTTCGGTGTTGCTTTGCCTGCGGTAACTTTTTTCCTGATGAAAAGAGTAAAGGCTTTGATTATATAATTTCTGGGCGGTTCCTACATTCTTGGTTGCTCCTTATATTATGAAGGCTTCCTAAATTTCTCACAGATTTTTACTTCCTCAGGTTACCTGTTCGAGGGTAAAATTTACCTAACGCCGGAACAATTTTTTTGGTATTTCCTTTCATTATCATTTTTTTATCGTTATGGGATGTAGTTTTGGGTTGCGTCATGAGATATGGGGGTGAAATGGGAGAATTGGGGGAGTTAGGGGGTATAAATTTACTGTTTAATATTTTTATTAAATTCCCTTTATTATTGTTTTGTTGGTAGAATTTTAGCCACTGCTTAAGCAGGTTACGTTATCTTTTGGTGTGTTGTTGTTCATATTACCATACTTGGATACATTTTATGTTTGTTTAGTGTAGTGTTAGTTTATAGGGTTTGGTTCATAGGCACCAGATGCGGACGTGGTATGCGCTCATTTTTGGTTGCTTGTTGTTCGTTGTGGTCATTAGTTTTCAATCTATCTAGTGACCATTCTTTGTGGCGGCGCGGAGCGAGTGTGGCGGCAATTTTCGAAATACAGAGGGTGTGTGTTGCGTACTCTCATAAAAAATATTTTTGTAAGGTTATCGGTGCGTTGGTGGTCTGTCTTTACTTGGCTATTGGTGACGTTTGTGCGGTGGGTCCCTTATAAGGTGGTTTTTTACCGGTGTTGATCTTTATGTTCCTAAACTCTTAGTTTTTAGTTGTTATATATTTTATATTTACGGTATTTTATTATATTTATTTATAATATTTATAGTATATATATTTATTAATTTGGAGTTTTATATTATATATATATAATATTTATTACTTTTAGTATTTATATTATTTGTTTTATTGGTTATAAAGTTTACTTATCTTATCTCTTCGGATCAGAGGATATTTGAAATATTGGATATATTTTTGTTAAATTTTATTCGAATAAAAATTAGATAAAATATAAATGGGTATTTTAATAATTATCGAAAGTTTAATTTTAATATTAGTTTGGAGCCACTTTTATATTATATATATTATTAATGGTGTTAATTTTTTATTTTTTTATTGATATATTAATTTTTTAATTTTAATTATAATATTATTTATATTTATTTATTTTATATTTATGGGTATTATAGTAGTATATATTATATATAGTGGATTATATAATTATATTATTTTATTTTGATTTATATATATATATTTATTTTATGTTAGAGAATCCCAGAGAGGAGTTATTCGCAAGCAATACGTCATTCCAGAAATTATTTTAATCACTTCCGTTGCCATACATCGTACAATAATTCCCGGAAACGCCTAATACACCAGCCAAATATTTTTTTACTTTAGATGCTTTTTTGAATTTCCTCTTGATGATATTGAAATCTTGTACCTTTATTAAGTACCGGGGCAAAATTGTCTGATATCTACAATTAAAATGTTTCATTTTGGCTTTTTATTTTGGGGTACTATTTTCTTTAATAACTCCTCAAATAGGTCCTTTTTTCTTAAATTTGCTTATGTATACGTATATATTATTAGGTTAGGTTTTGTTTAGGTTAGGTTATGGTTTGTTGGGTTTTGTATTTTGTTGTGTTATGTTTTTAACTTAGTTTTGTTGGATTCCGCTTTTGGGTTATTGAAACTGATTTAAAATTCACGGTGTACATGTTTTACAACGAAATAATTATAATGAGCTAATTTCGTCCTTGTTTTCTTTTAATGTCTATTCATGTTTTCCAATATTTGCTATTGTCGTGGGTATTTCAGCTCTTATTTGTCATCCTATATTAATTGGAATCCATATAAATTCAGTTGTTCCGTTGTACATCCCTAATATATATATATATATTTTATATTTTTATTATTTATTTATATATTATATTATTATAGTATATTATCTATATATCTATATTATTTATATATATTTTTATATATATATTTATTATTTTTAATATATATATTATTTTTTATTATATTATATTTATTATATATATTTAGTATTTAGGTATTAATATAATATATTTTATATTTTTATTATTTATTATAATAAAGTTTATTTATATTATTTAATATATTATGTTTGTTTATCAGTCTACTTTTCTCGTAGTTTACATTTATATTAGGATTTATTGTTACCTGTGGATAAAATCAAAATCTGGATATTTATAATTATTCTTTTGATTTATTTTTACAAGGAGATTCATGTATTTTTCTGATTAATTATTTTAATTTTACATAAATTTTAAAATCAACATTCAATGAATTTTTTCTTTCCCTCTTTACGAAAAAAATGTCTTAAGTTTTACTGAAATAAACTTTCTGCTTTATTTACGGGGCCTTTGTCAACTTGTCTTTATATAGGTTTAATCGAGTTCCTTATATACGAGTGGAGAAAAAATAACTTTGCTCATGGCTTACGGAACTATTTTTTTTAAATTTAAGAGGTACAAATAAATAATTATGACATGGAGCAGGCTTCTGGATGTTTTAAATGCAATTGCTCATTCTGAATTTTTTTTTTTGTGGAATTGAAAATATTATATTTTTTTATTCATAATGTTAAATATTTTACTTGCTTTATTAAGAGCATATTACATGAAGCTAAATGTTCATATTTTGTTGACAAATTTTATACATTGGCAAATTATTTTTGCTTTTTCACTTGGGACCATGTTAATCAGTTGGTCATGTATGAAAGGGAACACAAAAACAAGAATAATTCAATTACAATTTATTTGGAGGACTGGAGATGACGTATATCCAAAAATCGTATAATTCTTAGAAGGAGAAACATGATCTTTTACTGAACATTATTTTTTTTAGAAATACGAATATACGTATGCACAATGAAGGGTAGACATTAATTTTATTTTTGATTTTTTGGTGTGAAGCAATCGAAATAGGTTGTGGTTATTATTTGGTTAAGTTAGAGGGTTTGTTAGGATGTTTGATTCTTGAAGAGTTGACTATTCTTTTTATGTGGGGGTAATGATATTTTCAAGTGAATCTGTTGTTTTGTTTAGGTTATCTATTCATTTTGAACTGTTCTCCTCTTAAAGTGTTGATTTAATTTCTCAATATAGGGTTATTTATTTACAATGGGTTAGGCGCGGTTTTGGGATTAGGTCTCAAGGTTTTTTTGTCTCTTGATTTAGGGATATTTGAACGAGAGTTTTGCATCGTGTTGTTATTTTGTTTTTATTTTATTGGTTGGTTTTGAGTTAGTATCTATGTTGATTGTGCTATGAGATGAATTCTGTATTGTTCTTTTTTGTAAATCGTTATCATGCAACAAGGTTAATATCACTTGAAATTCATTGGTTGCTCGTTTTCCTATATAATGTTTTGTTGCTCTTCGCATAGTATCAACTATTTAATATACATTGTATTATGGGTTCTTGCGTGGGATGAAAAAGTTTTTTGAGGGGGAGGGCATTAGTGGAGGTTAAGGTGATGGCTCAATTGGGTGTTTGTATGTTTCATTTTTTTTCAGGTTTGTAATTTTGTTTGGTTTTTCTCTGGTTATTTTGGGAGATAAGGTTGTTTTGGAAGGATAAGGGGTTTTTGTGGCGTGGTGGTGGGTGTAGGTGGTATTATTATAATGTATTTTTTTTTGTTGTTTTTTTTTTTTTTTTTGGTAGTGTTTTTTCATCTTTTGAATAGTTGTACAGATTTGTTTAAGAAAATTTCTTAAAGGTTCTTTTTATATTTTAAATTGTTTTTTTCTTTTGTTGAGATTGTATGTGGTTGGAGGGCAATATTTCTATTAGGCTCTGATTTTGTAGGTCGTGAGAGTATGCGTTTATTTGTTTGATGGAAGTGGTTATTGTGTGTGTGAGACTTCATGTATAGTTTGTGGTGTGTGGAATTTATGATGATGGTTTTTTCTGTATATAGAAAAGTTTTTAGTTGAAGAGTTTTGTGGCCAAGAAATTGAGTTGATGGCTACGGAAAGTGGAGTGTGGAGTTTGGTGGATGGTTCTTGTGTATTTTGTATTTGAAGGGGTTGTATTTATTATTATATTTTGTTTGTATTTTTCGTTTTTTTATTGTTTTTGGTTATATATGTTTGTGTAGTTTTGTGGTGGCGGGATGTTGTCCAGAATTTTTTAGAGTAGATATCACATTTTCCCTCGATCTACATTTTTTTTTTTTTTCTTGGAACATTTTGCTATCTTATTTTTGAATGTTTTTTTTGCATTCTAGTTTGTAGAGGGGATTTTATTTTATTATTTTTGAAATAATGAAGGTAAAATTCTTGCGCCTTATATCTTAATGACTTATCGTATGGATTATGTTATCTTCTAAGTGTTTGTTTGTTGGGAGACTCTTTTATTGGTATGTTTTTTTTTTTTGGTTTTTTTTTTTGTTTTTTTTGTGTTTTGGTTTTATATTGATTATTGGTTTTTTCCCTTATTACACTCTAGGGTTTTTTTTTTTCACGTTTTTTTTTTTGTTTTTCTTTTGTATAGTGGTTTTTTTTTTTTTTGGTTTTTGTGGTTTTTTTTTTTTATTAAAAGTTAGGTTGTCTGTTTTTTTGAATTATTTTGTAATAGCTTTTGTGTTTTTTTTTTTCGATTTGTTTTGAGTTTTTGATTGGAGGGTTTTTATTTGTAGATTTTTTGTAGTTTGTATGAGTTTTGGTTATTTAAGTGGATAGAGAAGGTTGATTGTTGTTGTTTTTTTGTTGGTAAATATTATAAAAGGGTTTTTTGTTTTGTTTTTTTTTTTTTTTTTCCCAAATTTTTCCCATTTTTTAAATTTTGTTTTTCGTTTTTACAGGTTTTTTTTTTTTTTTGTGGATTGTTTGTTGGTTATTGTTACATTTGTGGGACAGGGAGGTGAATGAGAGGAGGTGTGCGTTATTTTTTTTTTGTGTGTTTAATTGGTGTGGATAAATTTCGTTTTTTTTCTCTTTTTTTTCTTTTTTTATTTTGTCCTTTTTCTTTATATTTTTTTACCTTTCATTATTACTCTATTTTATCCTCTTATGGTTCTCAATCTTATTCTCTTACTCTTTTTCTTTGTATTAATCTAATATCCTGGGTATATTAATACTTTGAATTTTTGTTTATCTTTCTATCATTTATAGAACGCTCACACTTCTCTTGGGACAAAAATTACGCAAATTAATGCGGGTTTCTTTCTTTCTTTGTTGTTTTGTGGTTCTTTTGTGTTTAATCTTTTATTGTTCTCTTTTTTTTTGCAGTTTTGACTTTTTGTTATGGGTTTTTTTTGTGTGGTTTGTTGATTTATCATTGATGTTTATGAATTAAATAATGTTTTAATGTGGTTTGTGTTGGAGATAATGGGGCGGAGTCTAGTGTAATGAGAAAATGTTTGTTTTTAATTTGAGTACTAATTTTTATATTCTTAGTCAGCGTTATATCTATCATATCTTGGGAAGTTCTCCTCATCCAACTATTTTCAAAGGCTATTTCTTTATTATCATTCCGATTTATAGATTTTATTACTAATTCATCACAAGAGTAATTTAGCTACGTTTTCCCTGCGCAATTGAGACGCAGTGAAAAAGCCAATCGCGTTCACCGCGTAACGCGATATGAAAACTCAACCGGACTCAGGCCATATTGTGCGTATAGACAAATGCTGGATGTAAATCTCTCTCTACATATCTAAACAATTTTTTTATACATATCTATTTTACCTTTATTATCCTTATACTCCAATTATATTTTACGGTAATACTATATTAAATAATATTATTACTCAACTTATTAATATAATTTTCTTACTTTATTTATATCATTTATCTCGTAATTTTTTATTTATTGGTAGTATATAATACAAACTAAATGATGATAAGAAGATACGAAATTTTAATCACATCGAACTCAATCCCAACTAAAGTTGACGCTGGAAAAGATAAATTATATTATTTCAAATGTTCACACTAAAATATTAGTCCCTGGTATTAAAATGACAAGAACAAGCGTGACTTAAGTAGTGGGTTTCACCTGCGTTGTCTACTCAAACTATGGTCAAGCATGTAATGCTACAGTGGAAGCTGTCGGGTACTAGAACAAATATTTTCAAGCGCTCGCATGTGCTTACAATCTGCTTTTTCCTGAATTTTCTCTTATAGCAGAAGTTATCGCAGAATGTAAGCCAAATTTGAGTCAGGGGCCAGCGATTGGCGTATATCTGAGATGTACGATCATTTTATTTTCTGTATCTCATCTGTTATCGTTCATCAATTCTTTTTTTATTATTTAGATCTTATGCTTCAATCTTGTTCGAGCATTAAGGTACACATATGTTTTAAGATTTGTATCTCTCTTTTACACTAAAACGAGCCACAATCCGCTTATATAAGTGTGATCATGGTAAACTTAAATATATAACGGAGATTGCACATTTTTTATGAATTAAAAATCACTCTTTAATAAAATATTTAAATTGATGAAAACACATTAATATTCTACCATCACAAACTAGATCTTTACTCCATGTTTACCTTTTTCTAATCGCATGCCGATCTTTTTAGGTTGGTTGCACATTATTTTTAATTTTCATTACTAATAAAACTAATTGACATTAACTGTTAATGATTGATTCTTTGAATAATAGAAACGATAAATTTAATATTTTATAAATTAACCTTCCCACACCATCTGAATACTCAAGCGTGTTAACCTTTACTAAATCTTTCGTTATGGAAAGAATATATTTTTTTCCAGATAAATATTCCATTCAGACACTCTTGAAGAAGTACATCGCTATATAATGGGTCCGCCATTCTTTTATATAAACATGTATGTGGTTCTATCTGACATTAATACAGTAATCTTCTTCAATCCTTTCGATATTTTATTTCTTTTTCTTTTGGTATTTTTTACTAACTTGTTTTTTTCATTCTTTTAAGATCATTTTAATTACTCTTTTTTTTTAGACTAATTTTTTAATATATTATTTGTTTCATTTTGGCTTTTTTTTTGTTCTTTTTTACTTTTTTTTTCTTGCTCTTTTTTTTTTGTGTATTCTTCTTGTTCCGCTATTTTCGAATTTAATTTTGACAGTTTTTTTTTTTCCTATATTGGTTTTATTTTAATTTTCTTGTTTATGGCATTTAATTTTTTTAGGGGGATTTTTTCGTTGTATCTTCCTGAGGCTTTTTTCTCCATGTAAATTTTATTTTTATAATTTAATTAAGTCAAATATTATTTTTTTATGATCATTTGAATTTTATGTTTATTGTTGATTGGTTTTCTTTAATTTTGTTTTTTATTATTTGTTTCTTTGTATTAGTTTTTATTTATTTGTTCATCTTTTATTTATATTGTATTATTCTTTGATCTATTAAAAACTGTGGGTTCTCGTAAAGGGGTTTAAATTTTTGTTATTTATTTTGTTATTTTCCTTAAAAGGTTTTTTGATCTTTTTTCTAACATTTCTTCCAACCATTTTCCAATTTGCTTTTTTTTTTTTTTGGTTTTTGCTGTTGTTGTTGAGACAGAGACCGCATTTTTTCTATTTTTTCTATTTTGTTTATCTAATATTTACCTAGAAAATTTGCTCACTGCACGTGCGAATCTCTTAGCATACTCGAAGATAATGCAATAAGAGAAACATATGTCTATTTCTTATATAAGCTTTCAGGAGACGCTCTTACAGATATCAGTAGAGAGTGAGTATTGTCTAGAGAGTTCTAATTGGCCAATTCTTATCTCGTATTATTGTGTTTAGCGTTCATCATCGCTCGTTTTTTTAGGGTTTTTTTTGGGGTTCTATTGTTTTCATTTTTATATTTTTAGATTTTTTCATATAGATATATGTCTCTATTATTACGAGACTGATTATTTATTTATTTTTTATTTTATATCTTATATATTTCTGTAAGTCCGCTGGATATATTTATAGAATTGTGTTTTTATTTATTAGTGATGTTGTTATTTTCTTCATCCTTATACTCGCATCATACCCATTATCTATCACTTTATATTCACTTCGCTTTTCTTCACTTTATTCTCCTCAAATAACCAGTGAGAGTTAAATACCTTTATCACATTTAGAATTATCTGTGCATTGATGAAAGAGCTCATAGGATTGAACGACAATTCATTTATACGCAATTTGTAATACTCTATATATTATAATATTCATCTCCATCATTTTAGATAAATTGAGTCTTCTATTTTCACTCATTTTTTAATATAGTTATTTTATTTTTAGGAACTTCTAAATAAATAATTTTTTTCTTTTTGAGTTCTCATTTATTTATATTGACCTTGTCAGATCGTGGTGATCTTTTTTTAGGACTATAAAAAATGATCTGAATTTTTTGTTTCTATCCTCTGTTTCTCTCTCATTAAGTTAGGACGAGAGCTACCTTCAATAATAAGACATTTTGTTAATATTTTTTTGAGTAAAATTTATTGATGTTGCTTGTTATAGTTATGATATGTCTGGTCAACGGGGCGACTTTTGCTCTCACACATACCCAATAACGGAGTATAATTTCTTGGGAATCCGCGAGGAGACACTAACTGACTTCGTGAGTAGTCCTATACAGCATCTATTATGTAAACATAGTTACCGCTGGTGGTGTTTTAGAAGCATTATCATTGATTCGCTTTGTTGTATATGGATCAACAAAAATTATCATCATAAGAGAAATGATTTCAAGAATATTTCAAAATGTTTTAACTCTATATATATCTAGCCCATTCCTATGTTCGTTTTTTAGAACTCATATTTTCTCCAGTATGCTGTTCATATCCGTGGTCACACTCTTCACATTATACAAATCATTACGAACGCGTTACGATTCGAGCGATAAGCTCACTCTGGTAGATAACTCAAATTATCCCTTTTTATATGTTTTATTCTTAGTTTCGAGAGAAAGATGCAAACAGTTGATGAACTTATAACTTCTTTTTCAGAGATGAGGCAGAGAAGTATTTATGTTTTATTATAATCAATTTGAGTGAACGTTGATATGTAATTGTGATCAGCACGTATTTATTTCACACTGTAATGTTGGAGAGATATTAATATCCTATTTCTGACAACACGGTGCATGATTTCGAGTGGTACACCTGTATTAATCACATCTATGGACGGTTCGCTAGGATACATATATTCTATTTTTCTCATATCCGCTCATTTTCCCTATAACAGCACGGGAGATTATTGATTTGTTTATTTCTTTATCTCTTCACATGGAATTTATAATCAGTCCGTCTTCAAGCAATACTCCTTCTTATCCTTATACTAATTTTGGCCTCTTTATCTCGGCTCAACACCACCTATATGTTACAGAGTTTGGTATTGCTGTAAATTTATGTTATATATATTTTTAGCTTCAGAAACAATTATTTGGAAAGATCTTCTTTGTTGATGTTTTTTCTTTGACCAATAGTTCACCTATATAAAAATCTCAAACAGATACATGTCTACTCTCCGACTTCTTTAATGTCTATGTTCTCTTTCTTCTTACTTATCATGTGCAATATGCACTAGTATCTTTTGTGGTATGTCCGATACTTAAAGTCCCAATCGAAAAAAATTCAAAATTAATTTTTATTACTGTAGAAGCTCTCTTATGATGTATCGATTTCTTCCTTTAACACTACGGTAAATTTATAACCAGTTTACCATACGTGTATTTTGCAATTTTTGGTATATTTATTTTCTGTATTTCTATTTTTTATCTATTGTTTTTTTATTTTTTATTCTTTGTGGTTTTAATATAATATAATACTTTTTTTTTTTTTTTATTAGTTTATTATCAATTTTTTAGTTATATGGGTGCTATTATTACTCTTTTTAAGCAAATGGGCGATTTTTACATTTTTGATATCGTGTTTATCCGTTATTCTATTTAGTTTTATTTTAAATAATTGTTTCATATAGTTTTTAATTTTGTCTCTTTCATCGTTACCTAGAATTAGATATTGTGTTTCATAGCAGAAAAATTTATTTAAGGATACTCTACGGGCAAGTCAAATATTTTTCGAGTTTAGTTAGTTGTTAATAATTTTTTTGTCGCTTAAGTATTGAGACAAATGTATAGTTGTTCACTCTCGTTAGTTAATAATTTTGAGCCCATTTTTGAAATTTTATTATTTACATTATATTTTTCCTGAGCACATGTAACATACATTATTGGTTTATAATTTTAGTATTATAATCTTTTGATAATTCTAATATTTCTTTTTTGGACACCCAAAAACAATTCTAGTATGACGGCGCGGAGAGCACAACTGAGAGTAATTTCGACTCGTAATCCCTGCCCATATGGTTCGATAAAATTGCTCAACTAAATTTATTTTCTTATATCTCGAGTTATTTAATAGATCTTTTTTTTTTATAATAATATTATAGAGATATTTACCAATAATAGAACTGAATTTTCAAGTTTCATAATTTTGTTTGTGTGGGTGTGACTTTGTCGTTCTTCTCAATTCATATCTTATATAATAGTATAAAGTGGGTTGTCTAGAGTTGTCTCTGCTATCTTTTTATTGTTTAGGATTTTACATATTTGCATATAAATGTGCCGTAATGCTCATTAATGAGCTTTTCTTCGTATAAAGTATTGTTGTCATGCGAACATTATGACAAGCAATCGACCTATTACATAACAACAGTATTTGTGATGCGAAAACACTAGATAGAGAAATAATAAGAAAAATATATATTTACTGTTTTGTTTGATATAGAGTTTGTGAATTATTTAACAACGATTAAAATCAGTTATAGTTTGAATTAATGTTTTTTCTATATGTAATAAATCAAAGTTTATAATCTTCAGATATTTTGGCATATATTATCTCTTAGGGTCATAGTGAGGTAAATATTGTCGGGGTATCATGCCTCAAGTGATAATGTAATAGTCTGAGGGTAAAATAGGGTAAGTAAGAAGCACGAAAAAAAGTATAGACGCTGGTCAGATGACGCGCTTCGCTTAAAAATGTATGCGCTAGTGCTCGAGGAGCGATTGACCATAATATATAAACCTGTAACGGCACCCGTCGCGCTGCATTTTGAAGGTCACGATAGAGGTCTGAACCAACCTGCTTTTCATTTACGCCTATGGATATTTGGTCGTTTAGTTTTTTATATAAAAAAAAGTAAATAATATACGTAATTACTGAAGGAAAAATCTTTTTTTTTGGGGAATATATTTTTTTTTTTGTCGGTCAAATTTTTTTGGTTGGAAAATTTTAACGTTTTTAGAACCCAAATATATTTTTTAACTCTTTTAGGTTTAAATAAATTTACATGTTTATCTTTAATTATTATTCAAAATTTAAAATTATAAAATCATTTTTTTTAATATTTTAGTAAATGTATAAAAAGTCCAAAGTTTTTTATAAATTTCGAAACAAAATATAAGTTATATATATGAGTAACAAAGATATCCGAAAAAATAGGGTTATCATTTTTTTTTTGGTGAAGGAGAAACATATATTTGCGGATATCTCAATAGCTCAAAATGTGTATCTTTTTACTCGGTTATTTTCTAACTGGTCTACTATGATATTCTGATATTTAAGCATTGGTAGCTTCATTTATAATTTATATTTTAATTTTTCCTCGTTTTTTTAACATTTAGATTTTATCATTAGTTGGAAATTTTACAAAAATACGTTTTTAAATCAGGGGCTTGGCGGAGTCGGGTAGTATGTGTGTTTGAGTCCGTGCAATTTTCCCGGAGTATGGAGTCGGAGTCGGAGTTTGAATTTTGCTCAGCGGATAAAAATGTTCTTGTTAATGATTCCTCAACATGGGTTTCAATAACTCGGAGTCAAAGACGGAGTCGAAACACCCAATTATCTTTTATTATTTATTTTTAATTTATTGGTTTTTATTTTGCAAACATTTATTTATTTAATATATTCCTTACTTTAATTTTATTTATTTATTTATTATTTATTTAATTGTTATTTATTATATTAATAGGAGTTATTTATTGGAATTTTATATGGGTGGTTATGGCACTCATAATCTCTGAGTTCTATATATTTAATTTTGAGTACATATTATTTAAATTTCCTTAAATATAATCTATTGAATAATTTTAATATAATAGTAAGGTAAATAAGAAAAAATAAATAAAAAGAACTATTATTTTATTATAAGATTTATCCTCTCCGATCAGCGTTTTCGAGTCTCTAATACTTATTGATTACAACTATCTCGTTCTTTGGTTATCTTTTCTGCGTTGTAGATGTTCTGCAATTTTGTAGTACTTATATTAAATTGGGAGGTATAATAAATAAGTAGGATGATGCCAATTTCTCATTTATCTTTGCTTTCTATTGCTGTATAATCTTTTATGAAAATCTTGTTATATTTGTCTGGTTTCTTATCATTGCGAGACATCAGTGGCTGCAAGTTTATTATTTACGATAGTTTATATTGTTGTTATATCTTTTCTCATCATTTTTCTGTATTTACTCAGTTATGTTAGAATGTTTTTAGTGTGTTAATGATTTGTTTTTTAGCCTTTTTTTTTGTTTTTAATTTTTAATGTATAACTTAATAGTTTTTAGTGTTGATTTGTATGGCTCTTATCAAGTGACTGTTTATTTGATTATTGTGTTTCGTACAGAGAAATTATAGTAAGTGTCACGGCGCAAGCTCGAATATTAGTAGGAATGTGTGATCATATTATGAAAAGGCTGCCGAGAAATGCATCATTTTCTTATATCTTGCTTTTCGTGTTAAACACAAACATTAGGTTCGCACACGCCGGTTATGGCAGTCTTTAATTCATAGCATGGGCTATGTTATAATTGGTACATCCTCCAAGGCAAATGTCAGATGGTACAAATAGTCAGTGTACAAGTAGCAATCCTGACATCTTATTGAGTCCTGCATAACAGGCACAAGAATGCACAGTTATTACCAGCTTATTACTCTACATTCTATGTGAGTATAACAAAACATTCATAGCTTACGTAAGATATATGCTGTACAACAGTGTTTTAAAGAATATTATTTTGAGGTTTAGCTCATAAATTTTGATGTAAGGTTTGAGGGCTTAACTAAACATTACTGACAATATTCAAAGCAACTAATTTGAACTATAAAGTTAGACTATATTATATTCATCTTATTACCTTATATTTTTCTCTTCTGAGTCAAATAGCAATTGGGAATAGTAGTGTCTAATTTTGATATAACGATACAAAAGAGAAATTGTAGAATTGTCAACAAAGCATCTGGGAAATCTTTTTTTTTCTTGTGATGATTATTTATTTTTTGTGCTTTCTTTTTTTATCTTATTCTCCTAAGAATTATAATATTAAGGTAAATAGACGACGAAAGATTTTTGTATAGTTATAAGGGGTTTCTCGAGTGTAAATAATTTGATCAATATTTTTTTCACAACTTAGAAAGTATATTGTGGGTGGGATGCCAGTTTAATGTTATAAGTTTTATATAATTTTAGTATAATTAAAATATTTTACTATATAAATGTAGCCGATATAAAATATTATATTATCTTACATCAAAAGTTTTTCCAAGTTGAACATAGGTTGTATGCACTGTGAAATAAATTTATTTATACGATAAAATTCATTTAGTTTAATATATGTATGAAATACAAAATTAAATATTTAATTGTTATTCTTATACAGACCTATATATCAGTGGGTTTGGAACATTGTATGTCTGTAATGATAATATGTAAGTATAGTGCCGTATTCTAGAATGTTAGAAATATACATGAGATTATTATAGTAATGTCTAAAAATACAGATAGCTAATTATTAGAGCCTGTGTTTCGCAGCTAAAATTAAAAACATAAAGTGGCTTTTCAAATTCATTGCATCTTTTTAAAAATTTCACGCCTAAAATGCTCTTTGAATTTTCTCTATATAATTCAAAAAAATATATCAATATGAATGTAGTCTCTGATGCTATATAATGAATATCCTTAGTATTCCTGCCGTTCTTAAAAAATAGTTATGAGGGATGTCGAGTCGAGCTTAAACACTTCATGGTAATAATTCGGGGCCTCTCTAAAAGTTATTTATGTTGTTACGTTTATCACGAAGGATTTTGTTTTTCTCACCAGATTTGAGGACATAATTAGCATATATGTAATGTCCAGTGGTGAGCTCAATCGTGACACTTATATACCATCTAGTATTGTTTAGATTAATTAATTGAGTTTATTCTTATAAATATTTTAAAACTAGTTAATATTGAAATTTACAATATTATAATTAAATAAGTAGTATATTTATATATTGTTGTTCTTTTATTATCTGTAGTGTAGTAGTAGTATATAGATATATTTATATGACAAAGTGATCATCAAAACTACGCATGGGTTGTCTCGAGATCTACCAGTGTATTATTTTTAGGGCACACTGTCAAAGTATACCGTACTAATCAAGAATAACGCGCGACCATCGCAACACCCAGTACGTCAAAATAATTTATGTATAATTTTTCTTTGATTTCCCCCCAGACCGCGCAAATAATCCCGACGCCATACTTGTACTTAGTTGTTGAAATGAAATGCGAGCCCTCCCTCGTCTTTTTTTGCTTATTTTTTCTCCGAGCACATCTTATTTGTGTGTTTTCTACAGGGTTTTGAATTTTCTTATTGCTAAAGTTGTGTGTTTTTTTTATTGCCGACATATCATCATTAGGCGGACTCTCGATTAGTTTTCTCTAATGCGGATTTATGATTGAATCTGAGCATCTAAATCCAGTCGCCGTCATTCTCGATTTAGTCTCGTTGGTCTTAATCACTCATACCTTCTCATGAAATGATGTTTATAATTCTAAACGACTACACTTAATATTCATGACGAGCATTCTAAAATGTAGATATTACACGTTTTTTTTTGGGGTTCTATATTGATGTTATTTCAGCTTCATCTAATTATCTCGAGAGAGGTATACGTTAATGCCCTTGTTACGAATCATTCATGTGAAATATTCGTCCACGTAACTAAGAGGGTATTTTTCTTCTTTTATGAGTTGCGGAACTAGATATTACATTTTAGGAGGTATCTCTCTAATTATGGATGACATTTCCTCTTTGAGAGATAGTCTCTCTTCTCTCGAAATGCATGTTTCATCGTGTGGCAACCTACAATTATATTATATTATTATATACCTAAATTAACTTATTTATTTTTTATCTATATTACTATATTGTTATATATACTAATATATATGTATATATATTAATTGTTAATATAGGAAGTAACGCTAAAATAATAATTTTCTACAGTAGCGTTTTGTAAATTTTACTATCATTCTCTAGGTTACCTATATGATGTGAAAGGTATTAAAATATCTGTGTTATTATTAAGATAGAAGTTCTTGTACTTGTGGAAAGAGGCCAAAGAAATGTTTGGTTCGATTATTTTTAATATTTTTCTAAGCTCTCAATTTATACTTTACTATTTTTTGTCATTATGGAGAATCTCTAAATTAATGATTAAATCTCCACGTTGCAGTCTTTTTAATTTTGTTCGAGCAAAATATAACTTGTCAATGGGTTTTTCACCTTTCACTCAAGCGACTTATTTTGTCTATGCTATTATGTAATGCTAATTCATTAGAGTAATCTATGTAGTTCTTAGTGTATTAATAACTCTATGTTAGAGTCGCTGGATCTTAAATTATTAGCTAATTAAATTTATTTCTCTTACTCTATAAGGATCTCTATTTATTTATTTAAAAACGTATTAAAAGTATTAAAACTGTTAATTTTTAAATAATGGCTGTTTTAAAAAGTGTATAAGAAACACTGAAAGCAAGAAAGAGGTTGCACAGCAATATTCGTAACAAAATTTACGTATTTATT
This sequence comes from Trachelipus rathkii, assembly GCA_015478945.1. NCBI lineage: Eukaryota > Metazoa > Arthropoda > Malacostraca > Isopoda > Trachelipodidae > Trachelipus > Trachelipus rathkii. The sequence continues at coordinate 24,366 of JABUQX010130329.1, forward strand.
CACACTACCGGGCAAGATAAGTGTTAGTCAAAGGAAACAACTCTGAGATGAGAGACGCATGATAGATAGCAATCTTGTGATCCAAAGTGCTTCGTATCGAAATATAACCATGTCATTTCTTATTGTATTGATTATAATACGGGTGCTACCTCGCCTCTTCAAAGACCTGGGTTTTTTAAACGGATAAGAGCTATTGGATTGATTGGTAAAGAATGGTAAGATTTATTTACGCACTTGGAAAAGTGTGCTTACTCTATCCAACGATCATAACATAGTTTGTCTTTATTCACTAGCATGAGGCATAGCTGAGAGGAAAGAACAAACATTGTTTACAAGAAGAGTTGTTGCGGAGGCGTCAAATTGAGGACTGTTTAATATATGGTATCATGTAAAACATCTTCGAGCTAAGGTAACGGTCGTAGTAGAATACAGAAGTATTGGATATATTTACGGTATAATTAATGACTCTGACTATTGAGAGCACAGCTACGTATCAGTCGAAAATATGGTCTGTAAAAGATGTGGAGAGAAAATTGTCGGAGTCGATGAGCACAAAAGTTTTTCTCCTGTTGAGGTAAGTAGAAAGTAGCAGAGTCGACACAGTAAACATAATCGCTATCTAATTAGTGAGTACCTTGATGAGAGAAGTGAGGTGCGAGAAGAAGGTCAGAGAGTACAGCAGAAAAGTAAAAAGGTTATTTATCTCTTAACGACATCCCGCAGCCCTAGTGTAGTTCTTACAACAAATATCTATCATACCAAATGGAGAATTGAAAAGAAACGGCAACGAGTCGAAAAACGACTCTCAAAGACCGGTCGTAGAATATAAGAACGCGAGTGGTCGTCAGCAATAGGGTTTCTAAACAAAAAACTGCGGTTTCGATTTTTATATTCTTGTAATAGGATTGTGAAGTTAGCACCATTCAATTATGAGAGAGAGTATAATACCAGAGGAGAATTTAAAGAACATTATTCGAATGAGATTAACCTTTTTTCTAATCTGTTTATTAGATATAATATTCTAAAAATGTAGAAATCTATAGGACGCTCATTCGTAATCTCTAAATCAGTACTTTACTTTATTGTTCATGGTATCTCAAAATGTACGATCTTATGTACTCCATTGAGGCTGCAGGTAACAGATAGCAAAGGAAAAATAAATTGAAGATAAAAATATTTGTTTATGTATAGATCGCCGTGGTGTTGGTGTGTGCATTGTATGTGAGGGTGCTTTGGGTTGTCAGTCTGTCTGTGGATAGGCTTTGTTGCCCCACCTTCTACACACCGATGTAAATTCAATAATAATTAAGTACATGGAGATAGAGTATCTCTCTGTGCGGTAAGTCTGGATTTGTCACCGCTTCTCCCACTTGTCTCGAGTCAGTCTTCAAATTTTTTAATTTTGGAAATATACATATACGTCTCGTCAAGTGGAATTAAACACAGAATAGATGGGTCAAACTGATATAGTCATAGGCTATGATTTAGCTATGTCACAGTCAGACATAGATTTTAAAACGCCAGAAACGCGTTAAGTTCAGAAGTTATTAATCTGTTCCCTCCGGTATTTAACTGGCTGAGAATGATACTTAGAGAAAGTACCCCTGAGAGGAGATGCCAATATATTCCTTCAGGCTTTGGTAATGTATGCTTAGTGTAAATTATTTGCGTAGGGAGGTGGAAATATTATAAACTAAGAATGATTACTTGGTTGTAGTAAAATACTTTTATGTTTTCTTTGTATGATTGGAGGGACTAGATACCGCGTGAGGCAAATAACTTGCTTATGTTCAGTAAAATAGTTTTGTGGGCTGTACGCATCTCTTGAGAGTCCCGTACGAAAAGTAGGGCAAAGATATATATCTAAGTACTTGTCGAGTATATCAGGTGAGAATGAGAGTTGTAATTGAGTATTGCGCATGTCATGACGTTCTATTAAAGAATGCCATTCGGTTTGGTGAACGCTGGCGCCACATTAACAAGGGCGTTAAAAAAAATTATGAAAGGGATGCATCACACTGAATGTTATATTGATGATCTCATCGTTCACACAAAGGACTGGGAAACTCATATTTCAGAGTTGCAAGAACTTTTCAGCCGTCTTTTCGAAGCAGGATTTAAGGTTCGACGAACGAAATGCCTATTAGGAACCTCCAATTTGGAATTTTTAGGCCATAAATTGAGTCCCAGTTGTAAGGGCTTGAATGAAGAAAATGTATGTAGAATTAAGGAAGCCCCAATTCCCGCGTCGAAAAAGGAGCGTAAGATCGTTTTGGGGCCCTGAACAGGTTAATTATAGGTCTTTCGTCCCACAGCGAATTTCGCAGCATTGCAATGTCCATTATTCGACCGTCTTAGGAAAAAGGGAGAGATGCGAGTCCAACCAATCATTTTAGGGATTGTCAGCACTGGAGTACACGCAAGATAGGTTTCGGCAGATACCTTAAGCCCGCCAGATTCTGACAAAGGCAAAGATAAAACCATAAAAAAACAAAAAAAAAAAAGACAAAAAATAAAAAAAAAAAAGACAAATACTAGAAAAAAAACGAAATGAAAAAAAAAATAAAAAATTTATTTTAATGGTATTTTAATTCTTCTTCTGTGAATATCACACAAAAATTTGCAACAATATTAGAGTAAGATGACCTGACCAAGAAACTCATCACTTAATCCATTTGTTACAAGACGGTTACAGAGCCCATTCATTCAACATACGCTATATTTCTGTGTTTTTTTTTTTTTCTTGTCGTTTTGTCTTTTTTTTACTAGCGCAAGCGTTCGAGGATAGAGAAGATTAAAAATAATTGGCTATCCTCTACGCTGTACTCAGACCGCGAGTCACGGATGGGATTGGCCGGCTTACAAAAACAGAATGAAATGTTTTGAACGTAAATAAGGAGGGTTTTGCAATATTATAAAATTGATGTAATTGTTAAGAAGTTTGAAAGGCTACAGCAGTTATAAATCAGCTACTCATTTATTAATCATAATTATGATGTGCGTAGTGAATTAAGATGATTTACTATGTTTAGAGTACGGAGCATCAAATACCAGTAGCTTCAGTATACATTATTATCATGATGAGTCGGAGCTATAGTTTATATACCATAAACACTACTATGAGTTAAATGTGTTTAGTTATTTATGTTAAACTCTACTACAAAGGTATTATATTTATATATACTTATAATTTTTCTATTAATTTTATTTCAATTTAACCAAATCTCTTAAGTGGAAAGTAGATCACATATATAAAATATTAACGCTATCGCATCACATTATATCTTTCCACTCGCAGGCATATGGATGTCCATATAGACCTATAGTACTATATATATTGAATGATCACAAGAGATCGCCAACGATAATGATAGTCAGTCACCTTGTAACGTTATTGGTTGTATTAATTGCCTGAAGTATTTGGTGGGAACTGCTGTGAGTCGTTGAATGATTTGAGTCCATTTGAGCCCTTACTTTCCTATATCGGAATTATGAGAACTGTGCCATGATGGTAGGTTTTGAGGAGGTCAATAGTTGACGAAGTTTTCCACAAAGTCAAACTATTTCTGTATATCTTCGGAACAAATTGTAATTGTTTAGCATTGATTCTCGCCTTAGCAGTGAGGAGACTTTTGTTAAACGGGAGTAAGTAACATATTTCTCATCAGATAGAGATTGTTGTCAATTAGTTTCATATCTTGTTTAACAGTAATTTGTGATTATGATTTATTTCTCCATCTGTTCTTTGGCATGAAGATAATGAGATATATATAATGGACGTACACCTATAGCATTAGTCATGCGTTAGGCAACTTCTCATATTATCGAAATTCAATTTTATACTTTATATGGTAATATGAGGTGTTAAAGGCAAAAGTGCTGAGTCACTAAGTAGTTCGATATTTTAGATGCTGAGAGTCTTCTACTGATATGAATGAATAACTATCCAATAGTAGAGAAATGTAGGGTATTAATAGCATGTTAGAAGATTAGTTATTTTCTACGTCCCAAGATTGGTTATATATAGAGAGTCTGCAGGGTGGGTGGTATTTTTGGTCTTCCGTGTATGCCTGTGGGGTGCAGAACGGACTCGCCTATGTAAGATCACCGTCTTGGCAATGTCTTTTTTCTGATTCATCGCGTTGAATCTTATTGCTCATTTAATGTCATACGTCGTTATCATTAGACTATATAAACATCTTGATGTTTAATAAAGAATTTATAATCTTAACTGGTTTGTAAAAATGTGAAATATCCCTGTCCTGAGGATACATGTGGTTGAAGCACATCAGAGTAGCCTTACGAGTGACATCTACAATCTCTACCATAGAAGCTTTGGCCTAAGCTTTGTCAGAAAAACAACATAATACAATTCAAGCGTAGTTTATTTTTGTTCTAAAATTGTGATTCTTCGAAATTATCAATGCTTCTCATGTACGTTGTCATTAGATATACCTTGTAACCGAGGTAAGTAGATTGTCCTCAGATTTCCAACCCTAGTTTGACCATAAACGGGAGTCCCTGAATAGATTGTCGTTCATAAAAAATTTTGATACTACAAACATAAATACCCAATGAATTATCCTATATCTCAGCCTGTATATAATATATATATATCAAATAATAAGCTGTGCTATTACCTCTCATTTCGGAGTCTTATCAAGTATGATCTTCACAAATTTTTTTTGCTATCTGTTTTGCTTTTCTGACTCCATTAAAAAATTACCAGACTTTCGGTCAACTAGTATTATATGCTATGACTAAATTATCTTTCCAACGAGTAAATGGTTCGTATAAATTCTATGAACTGCATTATTCATCTACAATACCAAGTATTCTTCTGTTACAATCACTGGACAATATATCTAAGATTCCTTAGAGCGAGCCTTACCCTTCCATACACAGCTTCTAACAAACTTACCACAA
>JABUQX010130332.1:12500-20000 GCA_015478945.1 Trachelipus rathkii
TCATCGTTGACTTTCTTTTTTTATCGCTTACACCCCCCTTCGGGGTACCCCGAGATGGGTCTTCATGCATCTCTCTGGGGTAATTTCCATGTAGTGGGGCCCGTCACTGAAAATTGTCAGGTTATATATAGTAAAGATTGAGATTATGTTGATGAGTGAGCACATTCGTGAAAGCTTTTGTATAAACATGAAAGTATCCCTAATGATAAGCCTACAGTGTAAGCCTAACTGAACATCTGTGTCATATAACATCAAACCTTGGTAAGTATGATAGTTAGTTTCTTTGTAGGGGTGTAAGGGAGTAGGTTACGCTTTGTGATGCTGCGGTAGTTACTTTACTGATATTAATCAGTGTACTTTGTTAATGTTGACTGTTTATTCGTACGTAAGGTATGTTATGTTCTTAGTTTAGATGATATTATGTTAGCTTTACGGTTATTAAAACTTTGTTATGATTATTAAATACTACTACTACTACTACTACTACTACTACTACTACTACTACTAATAATAATAATAATAATAATAATAATAATAATAATAATAATAATAATAATAATAATAATAATAATAATAATAATAATAATAATAATAATAATAATAATAATAATAATAATAATAATAATAATAATAATAATAATAATAATAATAATAATAATAATTGAAAGTTTACATTGTGCCAAATCACCTCTGTATGATGCGCTGTTGCCAAACCTACCAGTTTGTCTATAGTAAAGCTTGAGATTGTTATACTTTGTTAATGTCGGCAGTTTATTCAAGCTTAATGTATGTCAGGTATGTTATGGTACTATATGTTTTTAGTTCAGGAAATATTATGTTAGCGTTTATTCGTTGATCTGTATGGTCGATAGGTTATTTTATGATGCTTGACAGAGAATTTTGCTGATGTCCACGTTTATTCATAGTACGAAATGATGTTATATTTGATATACAAGACACTTTGATGAATGTAGTATCAATTCATAGTTCAAGATGCTGGTATCTTTGATAGTTTGGTCACTTTGTTAAGGAATTTTGTTAGATAATACTGCTTTAGCTGCTGATGATATGCTTGAAAAGCGGGGATAGGTTGAGTTTTGCTGTGTAATGAGGGGTAGGTTGAGAACTTATTCATAGGTCCAAATGTTAATGTCTTATTCGTAGTTCCAAATGTTAGTATCTATTATAGGTTTCGCCCATTGTAAGTGTTAGATATGTTAAGCTATGTTTAATTTCTGTTACGTTTTGTTAAATATTACTATGACAATGTGAAATTAACGCTGATTTGTTAGAGAAATGATAAGTTTCGTAAGATATTACTGTGTTAACTGGTGATGATGTATTAGAAACGTGGGCTTAGATTAAGTTTTTGCTGGGTAATGTTAAGTTTGCCCGAGAATTTTGCTAATGTCTACGTTTATTCATAGTTCAAAATGATGTTATATTTGATATGAGTGACACTTTGATGAAGGTAGTGTCAATTCATAGTTCAAGATGCTGGTATCTTTGATAGATTGGTCACTTTGTTAAGGGATTTTGTTAGATAATACTGCTTTAGCTGTTGCTGATATGTTGGAAAAGTGGGGATACACTGAGTTTTGTATGTCCTGTTAGCTACTTTAACTTTGATAAGTAGGGAACTTTGTGAATGTTAGCAGATTATTCATACGTGAGGTATGATAGGTTTGTCGTTGTACATTATATTCTTAGTTCAGGTTATATGATATATATATATATATATATATATATATATATATATATATATATATATATATATATATATATATATATATATATATATATATATATATATATATCTATATATATATATATATATATATATTAGCTTTATTGATGTGAAAACTTGTTACCTTAGCATATATTCGTTGGTTTGTATGATAATTAGGTAAGGTTATGATAAATTTTTGTTAAATATTACTATGTTAAGGTAAAATAACAATGATATGTTACAGGTATGTTTGAAAAAGTGCGAATAGGTTACGTTTGTGTAGGCATTGTTAGTTGCTTTTCTGATTTTAAGTATATATCTTTGTTAATGTTGGCTGTTTATTCATGCATAGGGTATGTTAGGTTTGTCGTTGTACATTATATTTCTAGTTCATGTTATGATATGTTAGATTTATTGATGTTAAAACTTTGTTACGTTAGCATATATTCGTTGGTCAGTATATAAAGAACTTATTTTTATGCTATGTTTAACCAAAATGGTACTCGAAATATGACTTGAATCAATAGATCAATAGATCATTTAAAGGTTTGTGGGGGGGAGTGGAGGGACGGGTGGTGTGTGTGTGTGTTTGTGTGTGTTTAGCATTTATTCTTCGTTCAGTATAAGACATAGGTTAGGCTATGATAAATTATTTTTGTTAATTATTACCATGCTAATGTAAAATTAACATAGATATGATAGAGATATGCTTGAAAAGTGTGAATAGGTTACGTTTTGTATGTAAAGTTAGTTACTTTACTGTTGTTAAGTAAGGAACTTTGTTCATGTTAACAGTTTATTCATGGGTAAGGTATTCCGTATGTTATTTTTGTACATTATGTTCTTAGCTCAGGATATGATATAATAGCTTTTCTCGATAAGAAAACTTTGTTATGTGAGTATATATTCTTTGGCCTGTATGCTAGATGGGTTAGGTTATGATAATTATTTGTTAAAAATTAGTATGTTAATGTAAAATTAACATTGATATGCTAGAGATATGCTTGAACAAGGCGTGAATAGGTTATGTTTTGTATGTAATGTTAGTTACTTACTGTTGGTAAGTATGGAACTTTGCTAATGTTAGCAGTTTATTCGTGTGTGTGTGTGTGTGTGTGTGTGTGTGTGTGTGTGTGTGTGTGTGTGTGTGTGTGTGTGTGTGTGTTTTAGGTTATGATAGGTTTTGATAGGTTATGTTAAATAATTTTACTATAAATTTTTCCAAAAAACTTATTTTATTATGTTTATACAAAATGATACTCGAAATGTTACTTGAATCAATAGATCAATAGATCAATAGCTATATTGATCACGGGTGGGAGGGGAGAGTAGGGTGGGTGGTTTGATTTACTGATTTACTGCTTTAGGGTGTTTAAAATGTAAATTTTACACGTTATAAACATGAAAAGCATAAAATTTTTATTACAAAACAAAATGCTGAAGCAAATAAAACAAAAATATATATAAAAATAATAAACATTAGAAAACAAATTTTAAAAAAATCTAAATTAAAAAAATAAACACAAAGAATAAGTGTAAAATAAAATAAAAAATAAAAAATAATAAAATTAAAAAAATTAATAAAAAAAATTAAACACAAATATAAATGTAAAATAAAACTTATAAAAATAAAGTTTGAAAAATAAATTTAAATAAGTAAAATTAAAATAAATAAATAAAAAAAAAAAGTTTTAAAACAAAATAATTTCTAAAAATAAAATTAAAAATAAATAAAAAATAATAAAAATTTGAAAACAAATTTTAAAAAAAATTAAATTGAAAAAAATTAAACACAAAGAATAAATGTAAAATGAAACTTATAAAATAAAAATAGCAAATAATATATGCATGTTTAAACTTAGGAAAAAAATTATATTAGTTGACATTTATAAAAAGAAAATGAAATTTGAAAATATAAATGTCAGTCTTCAACCTTTAGAAAACGGGTTATCTTTGCAAGATGCAATACAAATGACGACATGTACATGTTAGAACAGAATCAGTTATGTGAACAGTAATGATATTGTATTATTAAACTAATGTTTACTAACTTGACATCGCACCAGTTCCAGCACCGGCGCAGGCAATGGCTCATTTGCTCAGATACATGAGACCTTTTCCTTCATCCTTCCTCCTTTCCTCCTTTTTTCCTTCTTCCACTTCTTTCACGCACTCTGTGCATTTTGCTCTACGGAACCACCCTCCGGGGGACCCCTGACACCCTTTACGAACTTGCAACCCTCATATTCGAGTTGTACGACCTTATAAACAGATATAGGGACACCAATATGAGGCTAAACGAATATTTATCATTTCAGCACTGCACCGGCTCCAGCACCGGTGGCGGTACCGACTCACTCCTGTAACTCAGACTCCTTCCTTCTTCTACTCAGACTCCGACTACTTTCTTCCAGCATCTTCCTCTGTTTTGCACTCTGTGCATTTCTTCTTTTTTCAGGAGGGGATATATATATATATATATATGATATTGCATCACTTTATGCAATGTGGATATAATATATATATATATATATATATAATAATAAAATATATATAAATAATAATAATATATATAAATATATATATATATATATATATATATATATATATATATATATATATATATATATATATATATATATATAAATATATATATATATAACAATGATATATAATAATATATAATAATATATATATATATATATATACATATATATATAATATATATATATATATATATATATATATATATATATATATAATATATATATATATATAATATAATAATAATAATATATATAATATATAATAATAATAATATATGTAATAATATATATATATATCAGTAATGAATGATATTGCATATTTTATGCAAGTCGATATAGCATAAAGTCATTTTCATGTTTCGTGTTGATATTTTCTGAAAGGGGGCGAGTCTAAAATGGGATAAGCCTAAAAATATTTCATGTCGTAAAGTGTGTGTGTGTGTGTGAGTGAGTGTGTGTGTTTGTGTGTGTGTGTAGCATTTATTCTTCGTTCAGTATAATAGTTAGGTTAGGTTATGATAAATTTTTGTTAAATATTACTATGTTGATGTAAAATTAACATTGATATGTTAGAGGTATGCTTGAAGAAGTGTGAATAGGTTACGTTTTGTATGTAATGTTAGTTATTTACTGTTGTTAAGTATGGAACTTTAATGTTAGCAGATTATTCGTGTGTGTGTGTGTGTGTGTGTGTGTGTGTGTGTGTGTGTGTGTGTGTGTGTGAAGGTGTGTGTGTATGTGTGGCATTTATTCTTCGTTCAGTATAATAGTTAGGTTAGGTTATGATAAATTTTTGTTAAATATTACTATGTTGATGTAAAAATAACATTTATATGTTAGAGGTATGCTTGAAAAAGTGTGAATAGGTTACGTTTTGTATGTAATGTTAGTTACTTACTGTTGTTAAGTATGGAACTTTGATAAAGTTAGCAGTTTATTCGTGTGTGTGTGTGTGTCATTTATTCTTAGTTCAGTACAGTTGTTAGGCCAGGATACGATAAATCTTTGTTAAATATTACTATGTTAATGTAAAATTAACATTGATATGTTAGAGATATTCATGAAATAGTGTGAGTAGGTTACTCTTTGTTTGTAATGTTAATTACTTACTGTTGTTAAGTATGGAACTTTGCTAATGTTATAAGTTTATTCGTGTTTACGTTAGCATATATTCGTTAGTCAGTATATAAAGAACTTATTTTTATGTTATGTTTACCCAAAATGATACTCGAAATGTGACTTGAATCAATAGATCAATAGATCATGGTGGGGGTGGGGAGGGTAGGGTGGGTGGTTTGATTTACTGATTTACTGCTTTAGGGTGTGTTAAAACGCAAATTTTTCACGTTATAAACATGAAAAGCATAAAAACTTTAGTTCAAAACCAAATGTTTAAGCAAATAAAACAAAAATAAATGAAAAATAATAAACATTTGAAAATAAATTAAAAAATATATATTAAATTGAAAAAAAACTCAAAGAATAAATGTAAAATAAAATTAAAAAATAATAAAATAAAAAAAATAAATAAAAAAAAATTAAACACAAAGTATAGATGTAAAATGAAACTTATAAAAAATAAAGTTTGAAAAATAAATTTAAATAAGTAAAATTAAAATAAATAAATAAAAAATTTTAAAACAAAATAATTTCTAAAAATAAAATGAAAAGTAAATAAAAAATAATAAAAATTTGAAAAAAAAAAAAATTAAATTGAAAAAAATAAACACAAAGAATAAATGTAAAATGAAACTTATAAAATAAAATTAGCAAACAGTATATGCATGTTTCAACTTAGGAAAAAATTATATTAGTTGACATTTATAAAAAGAAAATGAGATTTGAAAATATAAATGTCAGACTTCAACCTTTAGAAAACGGGTTATCTTTGCAAGATGCAATACAAATGACGGCTCCAGCACCGGTGCCGATGCCAACTCTGTCTCCTTCCCAGTCTCCTTCCTCCATCCTTCCTCCCTCCTTCCTCCTTCCTTCTTCCTCCTTCCTCCTTCCTCCTTCCTCCTTCCTCCTTCCTCCTTCCTCCATCTTCTGTTTTGCGTTCCGTGCATTTGTTCTAGGGACCCCTCCGGGGTGTCTCCAGAAACCCTTTACGAACTTATAACCCACATATTCGAGATCTACGGGTTCGATAACATATACAAAGACACCAATAATGTATTATTATTATTCAAATATTTAATAACGCTGCACCGCAACTGAGCCAGCACCGGTGCAGGCTCCGAATCCGAATCCGAATCCGACTCCAACTCCGTCTCCGGCACCTTTCGCCAAATTTCAACCTTCTACGCGCATTTCAATTTTTAGGGGCCAGCGCCCCCCGCCCACGGACACGTAACCTCGTCTACGACGAGGTTACGTCACCACATAGCGCACTTTTAATTTTTAACCCGATATGATAACTCTAACCCGAGTGAAAGTATCTCACGGAGCGTCTTGAACTTGGCGTTCTACAACCTGACGGAATACTACAACGATATATCGACTGAATTTTAAATAATTGTAATAATTTTCTTTCGATTATATTTTTCAATGTAAAAAGTCAACCAGAGGACGTAGAAAGACGATTTAAACGTTGATTTGGAGTAAAAGGATATCGATAAATCGATTGATATCATCAAAAATTATCTATCGATCATTTAAAGCCTTCTAGGAACCAAAAAGCTCCTTTTGTGGGACTAAACCTTTGAGTTCAGGTTAAACGGTCTTCTAGACCTTAAATTCGATCTCACCGACCTTAAAAACCCTAACCTTGACGTATCACACTACAAAAACCGGATGTTGCAAAATGTTGCTTTGCAAAATTGCCTGCAACATCGCCTGGCAACATTTTGGCTGCCAGTTTACCACCCCTTACTACTAACCTCGTGTATTTTGGTACATGTTGGGACCCATAAATAGCATTACTACATTGAATATATCTACAATTAAATAATTACAACTATAATTACAAATATTGTTACAAATCTTTAATGCAGGTGATATAACATAGTATGAATGAATGGTTACTTTACAGAGGTTAAAAATACATGGTTTCGATATTTTAGACAGATCTGAAGGACGACTATGAAATTTAGATCTTTCGTAAATCATCTTTCCTTTCACAGGCGGTTGAGTGTTGGGCCACGAACGAGACCGAGGCATCCTTCGGGCGGATCACCCCTGGTTTTTCCGGAATGACTGTTTGTTTGCTGAAAAAGGGGATTA
>JABUQX010130332.1:22500-27500 GCA_015478945.1 Trachelipus rathkii
TCCTGGAAGGTTTTAACTGATCGATAGATCATTTTTGATAATTTCAATCGATTTATAGATGTTTTTTACCCATATCGATGTTTAAATCGCCTTTCTACGTGCTCTGGTTGACTTTTTACATTGAAAAATATAATCGAAAGAAAATCATTACAATTATTTAAAATTCAGTCGATATATCGTTGTAGTATCCCAGCGAGTTCCGTCGATACCTTCGGCGTATATATATATATATATATATATATATATATATATATATATATATATATATATATATATATATATATATATATATATATATATATATATATATATATATATTTATATATATATATATATATATATATAAGCTATACTTATATATATATATATGTACCTGAGTTAGAGTTACCGTATCGTCCTAAAATTTGGAGGCGCGCTATGTGGTGACGTAACCTCGTCGTAGACGAGGTTACATGCCCGTGCGTCCCCCGAAGGGGTTGCTTCCAGATAGAAGGATCTTAGAAGGTTGAAATTTTGGAGATGGTATAGAGGAATAGGTAAGTAGGATTCGGATCCGTAATGTGACAGATGCACTGATGCTGGCTCTGGTGTGGTGCCGAGAGTTAGTAAATATTTGTATAATAATACAATATTTGGTGTCCTTATATATATATATATATATATATATATATATATATATATATATATATATATATATATATATATATATATATATATATATATATATATATATATATGTTATCGAACCCGTAGATCTCTAATATGAGGGTTATAAGTTCGCAAAGGGTGTCTGGGATCCCCCGTAGAAATGAACGGAATGCATAAGAGAAGTGAAGAAAGGAGTCGGAGTGAGTCGGAGTCGGAGTCAGAGAAGGAAGGAGTCGGAGAAGGAGTTGAAGTCAGAGGAGTCGGATTTGACAACTGCAACGGTGCTGAATTAATAAATATTCGTTTAGTCCCATATTAATATCAAAATATATGTTTATAAGGTCGTAGAACTCAAATGTGAGGGTTGTAATTTCGTAAAGGGGGTCGGGAACCCCCCGGAGGGGTTTCCCCTGAAGAAATGCATGGAACGCAAAACAGAAGAAGATGGAGGAATGAAGAAGGAGGAAGGATGGAGGAAGGATGGAGGAAGGAGACTGAGAAGGAGACAGAGTTGGTACCCGCACCGGTGCTGGAGCCGGTGCGGTGCAGTGCTGAGTTAGTAAACATTCGTTTAGCCTCAGACTGACATATTTTCAAAATTTCGTTTTCATTTTATAAACGTCAACTAAAATACATTGTTTGCTATTTTATTTTATAAGTTTCATTTTACATTTTTTCTTTGTGGATTAATTTTTTGCCTTCAATTTAAATTTTTTAATTTATTTTCAAATTTTTATTATTTTTTATTTATTTTTTAATTTATTTTTTTTATTTGCTTAAAACATTTTGGTTTTACTAAAATTTTTAGGCTTTTCATGTTTATAGCGTAAATAATTTGCGTTTTTACACACCCTAAATCAGTAAATCAGTAAATCAAACCACGCACCCTGCCCCTCCCCACACCATCCTTGATCTATTGATCTATTGATTCAAGTCATATTTTGTATAACATAACACAAAACTTTTATTCTTTTTATGCTTATAACGTAAAAAAATTGCGTATTTACATACCCTAAAGCAGAAAATCAGTAAATCAAACCACCCTCCCCTACCCTCCTCCCCTCCTCCCACCTTCCCATGATCTATTGATTTATTCAACTATTGTTTCAAGTCACATTTCGAGTAACATTTTGGATAAACATAACATATAATCAAGTTCTTTATACACTGACCAACGAATATATGCTAACGTAACAAAGTTTTTACATTAATAAAGCTAACATAGCATCACCTGAACTAAGGATATAATGTACAACGACAAACTTAACACACCTTAAGCACGAATAAACTGTTAACATTAACAAAGTTCCACAGTTAACAACAGTACAGTAACTAACATAATACAAAAACGTAACCTATTCACAATTTGTCAAGCATATCTCTAACTTATCAATGTTAATTTTACATTAACATGGTAATATTTAACAAAAATTTATCATAACCTTTTCTAATTATCATACTTATCAACGAATATATGCTAACGTAACAAAGTTTTCACATAAATAAAGCTTACATAGCACCACCTGAACTAATAATATAATGCACAACGACAAACTTAACACACCTTAAACAAGAATAAACAGCTAATATTAACAAAGTTCCATACTTAAAAACTGTAAAGTAACTAACATAGCATACAAAAACGTAACCTATTCACACTTTGCCAAGCATATCTCTAACATATCAATGTTAATTTTACATTAACATGGTAATATTTAACAAAAATTTATCATAATCATTCAAGTCACATTTCGAGTATCATTTTGGATAAACATAACATAAAATCAAGTTCTTTATACACTGACCAACGAATATATGCTAACGTAACAAAGTTTTCACATTAATAAAGCTAACATAGCATCACCTGAACTAAGAATATAATGTACAACAACAAACCTAACACACCTTAAGCACGAATAAACTGCTAACATTAACAAAGTTCCACACTTAACAACAGTAAAGTAACTAACATAGCATACAAAAACGTAACTTATTCACACTTTGTCAAGCATATCTCTAACATATCAATGTTAATTTTACATTAACATGGTAATATTTAAAAAAAAAAAAATTTATCATAACCTTGTCTAATTATCATACAGACCAACGAATATATGCTAACGTAACAAAGTTTTTACATTAACATAGTAATATTTAACAAAAAATTTATCATAACCTTACCTAACTATCATAATTCCCAACAAATAATTGCAAACATAACAAAGTTTTATCCAAATATAACATAAAAATAAGCTCTTTGAATAAAATATCATAGTAAAGTGTAATAGTTTACTGATCCTAAAGCAGTAAATCAGTAAATCAAACCACCAGCTCCCTCCCCTCCCTCCCTCCCCACCCACCCTTCATGATCTATTGATCTATTGATCTATTGATTCAAGTCACATTTCGAGTATCATTTTGGATAAACATAACATAAAATCAAGTTCTTTATACACTGACCAACGAATATATGCTAACGTAACAAAGTTTTCACATTAATAAAGCTAACATAGCATCACCTGAACTAAGAATATAATGTACAACGACAAACCTAGCACACCTTAAGCACGTATGACGCGCTGTTGCCAAACCTACCAGTTTGTCTATAGTAAAGCTTGAGATTGTTATACTTTGTTAATGTTGGCAGTTTCACGCTTAATGTATGTCAGGTATGTTATGGTACTATATGTTTTTAGTTCAGGAAATATTATGTTAGCTTTTATTCGTTGATCTGTATGATCGATAGGTTATTTTATGATGTTTGACAGAGAATTTTGCTAATGTCCACGTTTATTCATAGTTCAAAATGATGTTATATTTGATATGCAAGACACTTTGATGAATGTAGTATCAATTCATAGTTCAAGATGCTGGTATCTTTGATAGTTTGGACACTTTGTTAAGGAATTTTGTTAGATAATACTGCTTTAGCTGCTACTGAATGATTGAAAAGCAAGGATAGGTTGAGTTTTGCTGTGTAATGAGGGGTAGGTTGAGAACTTATTCATAGGTTCAAATGTTAATGTCTTATTCGTAGTTTCAAATGTTAGTATCTATTGTAGGTTTTCGCCCATTGTAAGTGTTAGATATGTTAGGCTATGTTTAATTTTTGTTACGTTTTGTTAAATATTACTATGACAATTTGAAATTAACACTGATTTGTTAGAGAAATGATAAGTTTCGTAAGATATTACTGTGTTAACTGGTGATGATGTGCTAGAAAACGTGGGCTTAGGTTAAGTTTTTGCTGAGTAATGCTAGATTTGCCCGAGAATTTTGCTAATGTCTACGTTTATTCATAGTTCAAAATGATGTTACATTTGATATGGTGGCACTTTGATGAAGGTAGTATCAATTCATAGTTCAAGATGCTGGTATCTTTGATAGATTGATCACTTTGTTAAATGATTTTGTTAGATAATACTGATTTAGCTGTTGCTGATATGTTGGAAAAGTGGGGATACATTGAGTTTTTGATGTCCTGTTAGCTACTTTACCTTTGATAAGCAGGAAACTTTGTGAATGTTAGCAGATTATTCATACGTGAGGTATGTTAAGTTTGTCGTTGTACATTATATTTTAAAGAAAACATTATATGAATTGATACTACCTTCATCAAAGTGTCACTCATATCCAATGTAACATCATTTTGAACTATGAATAAACGTAGACATTAGAAAATTCGCGGGAATCATAAAAATGATCTATCAATCAGTTAAAACCCTTTGGGGGGCTCAGCCCCCTTTTGGGGGGTAAAACCCTTGAGTTCAGGTTCAAAACCTCCGAAAACGGTCTTCCAGACCTTAAATTCGGTCTCACCGACCTTGAAAACCTTAACCTTGACACGTCAAGCTTGAAAAGCCAAATGTTGCAAAATGTTGCTTTGCAACATTTGCAACATCCGGTTGCAACATTCTGGCTGCTGGTTTACCATAGCTTACTATATATATATATATATATATATATATATATATATATATATATATATATATATATATATATATATATATATATATATATATATATAATAAATATATATAAATATTTGTTCTGTATAGTTATAATATAATATTTTATATATATATATATATATATATATATATATATATATATAATAACAATATATATATATATATATAATTATAAATATATATATATAAATATAACTAACTCTTATTTATTTATAGATGTATAAAATTTAACAATATTTATATATATATGTATATATATATATATATATATATATATATATATATATATATATATATATATATATATATATATATATATATATATATATATATATATATAAAAATAAAAACAACATATATATATATATATATATATATATA
>JABUQX010130332.1:40000-42289 GCA_015478945.1 Trachelipus rathkii
TGACCTGTCATGTCAGTTCTTTACAAGAAACATTGATTTCTAAACAGTGCAATTTTCTTCGAAAGGAATTGAGCAAAGGTGATGTCAGTCTGTATTTAAAAGTTGGCAATCTCTATAATCGGTGTAACAAGACCACTCAATGGGCGTTAGAGTTAGTATATACAAACAGAGATTGCATTAGTCTTTCAATCTTCATTTAAGGGAAAGGCTCGTTCCAAAGAGATTTGAATCGTCAATGCATACATGCACAGCTGTGCAACATTTATTAGGAGCATTCCTGGCATTTTCTTGAGTTTCTTCTTGGGCCATCTGTTAGGAATGATTTAAAAAGTTGCAATTGATTTGCATTTGAGAGGTAGTTTCAGATAACGGATTCTTTTGAAGATGTTATGACATTCTAAGGTAAATGGGCGTTGATGATTTACAATCTAGTTTATCTGCGTATGGCCTCAGACAAAGATCAGATTTCTTAATTTGGTACCAAGCGTTCTCATGGACACATGGATATCATCAATTATCAAATTCCATTCTCCATACAATAAGAGATTAAGGTACTAAAAACTAAGAAATTACCTTATGAAAGTTACTGAAAAAGCGCTTCACGATCACAACACGAATAATTTGGGTCGTTGAACAGTTGCTTATCAATAGAATGAATGTCCATGAGGATAACAAAGAAACTCTCGAGCCTAATTTTAGCCATTACTCATTGCGGTAGTCGAAAGAAAGCTGTCATTATTTGTTTAAACATAGCAAAAACAAGTTCAGAGTCATATATTTTTCGCAAATGATATCTCTGTAATATTTTTCTTTGATGCACATAGATATTGTGGCTAAACCTCTTATATAAGTATTAGTATAAAATAAGTATATATAATAATAGTAATATATATAATAATTTATATATATATAAGTATAATATATATATATTATATATATAATTATATATATAATATTATAAATGATATTATATAATATATATATAATATATATATAACGATATATAATATAATATCTATATATTTATATTATATATAATATATAATATATAATATATTAAAATAATTAGCATAACCAATCATTATAATATATATATATAGTTTCATTAATATCAATACAGTATATATATATATAAAATATATTAAAGTAAGCTATTATATATATATATATAATAACGACATCTCACGAGCAGATCCTTCTCCAAAACACCTACTAACTTTTATATCTCTTTCGATTTTAATACAAATATTATCTTATTAATAGAATATAAGATATTTATTATATATAGTTTATATATATAATATATATATAATATAATAGTATCTAGATTTTACTACCTTACCATATATCTTACCTATATATGAATAATCGCATCTAAGAAGAATTAGTATATAAATATAATATACTATATAAATAAATAATTAATTAAATATGTAAGAATAGTTAATCTTCTTGGGAAAATCGGATCTTAGGGAATAAGAAAGCCGCTCATTCGGGCGGTTTATGCTTGCTCTTGCTCCGTTCGGTGGTCTGGGAAGTGTCCCCGGTGGGGGGTCCTTTTTTAAATAACATTGTTATTATACAATGTATTTTTTGTTAATTTATATTTGTCATCGTTTATTTTCCAATCGTGTGCCTGTATCAATTTTTGGTATTTGTAAACTGCATTCCCCTGTTTGCGTATTACTTGTCAAATTGTTAACACATTGCCTTTACTTAACATCTTACTTACCCCATATTTACATAGTGATATATAGAGTTTTCATTTTTGTTACTTTATTTAATTTTATTATAATTATTATTATTATATTATTATTATATATATTATTATATATATTAATTAATATTATATATTATATTATTATGTATAAATTATATTATTAAAATTATTATTCTTATATATTATATTAATTATTATTATTATAATTATGTATTATATTATATGTTATTAATAATTATTATTAAATTAAATTATTATTATGTATTATTATTATATATTTAATATTTTATCGTATTTTTTAAGTTCTCCATTTTTGTAAACTATGCGTACATCATCTTATTGTTTTAACTTGCTAATTTAATTTTAAATTTTCTGAAGATGATTAAATTGTAATCGTAACGGCAAATAATTAAAACGACTCGGTGCGACCTGTGTTATCTTAAATTTTTCATCGAACTGAGGGTTTGGTAGCAATATTTCGCGTTCTTCTATATAAATCTGCATATTATCTATATCATATAATATAGTATATATATATAATAATATATATAATATATATATATATATAG